>OZ023211.1:41923672-42043672 GCA_963995525.1 Escarpia spicata | reverse complement strand
AATCAGCTCATTAAAAAACCCATCATTAAACAGAATCCGCTTGTTTGAAATATAGAAACCGCCGCCGTATCAAGAAGGACATTAATTCCATCAGACAGCAGCGAACGTATCGCATTTAGACGCAAAGGTGCTATGTCGGCTGCAAGTGGGAACGGATGCACGAAGACAGGTAAAGGCCGGAAACCATAATATACGGAAACGTTTCGAAAAACCTGAAAGTGAACATCCTGTGAACGTGTGTAACACCAGCATGCCCATGGGCGGATCCAGAGAGGGTAGTCTGGGGGGGGGCAAAAACCTCCACTGGCGGCCGACGCAAATTCATCGTCTGAGCCGTTTTCATGACGCGGTCTCGAATCATTCATGACATCGGAAGACGGAGGGGGTGCTGTTGAAAATTTTTCACCATCAGTTTGTTGTAACCTAAACGGAGGCACATTCTAGACGTCTAGGGAGGAACGATAACGGGGGCCCATTCAAAAAGGTCTGGGGGCACGCTAAATTCCAAAAGTCTAGGGGGGACACGTGCCACCAAGCCCACTGGATCCGCCAATGATGCCTGTGTGATCTTTAGACCGTGACACTGACAAAATAATAACAGAAGCTGCACGTTTGCGAGAACAACTAGATTTGAAGGCTCAAAAAAACGAAGAGGGTGGACATAAGGGAATGAATTATCTAAGGGAAGTGGTCGAGAAGAAGTGCAGCGTGATTGGAAAATCGGTAAGAAACCGAATAGATGCAGGCAGACTACCAAAATGAGCAAAGGCGCAAACGATCAATATTGCAGGAAAACAGGAAGGCCTCAACAGACTGCAGACTGGGATGACTGCGCAAAAAGGGATTTGATAAAATCGGGGAATGTAAGAATATGAAAGATAAAGAGAAGTATTTAATAGGAAGCAGTGAAAAACAAGAACAGAAGAAGTAACCCAGCACAGTTGATGTTCTCCCGTGCAAAACAGGAACTATGGAGAAAGAACAATACATATAGAGTATTGATTAAGATGGAATGTGTTTTGTTGCCCGACCAGCGTATTTTTTCCTGATTTTTTGCGATCTCGTATCATATGTAAGCGTATAGTACGCACCTTTTGTTGCTGCTATTCAATTTTCGAATGGTTCAAACCAGTCAAACCAACACGCGACTTCGAAGTTTGTCCAATTGCAGACCATCGTACAATGCACGGCTGGTGCGCTTCTAGTCGAACAAACTCACGATTCGTAGCAAACATTTTGCAATGTTCGTCTGGCATTATTAGTTAGCTTGAATTTGAGCCGCTTATCTATATATATAGTTTTGAATAAGCTGTGTTTGTACATTCTACATGTATTTAAATCACATTTGTCCACTAGGCACATGTTGACGTCAGGGGCACATTTAGGTAGATTCGTCATCACGTTTAATAAACATATGAATGGCTTTCATATCGTTTTTGTAATATTTGCTTACAGGGGTCTCGTAAAGAACTTTGTTCTGTATCATTATCGGGTGCGTAGGTTTTGCTTAGCCGAGCTCCGTGTAAGATTTAGTTCGATGTATGTTGCATATGAAGTGTTTGGGGGGGGGGGCACGCCACTTGTCTTAGCCACCTCCACGACATGTAGTTGGCGGTATTGGTGTGCCTCATGGAGTTGCAGTTTTTTTTGTGGGAACCGTGGCTGCGCCCCCATGGGTCAAATCTTTGTCCCGTCCCTTATTATTGTATCAGTCTCCATGACAAACGTGCAGCAAAACAGCGTTGAATGAACAAGAAACAATGTCACTAAGACAACAATAGACCTCACATGGAACATATCTTATTAAACAGAATTCCTGTTAAATTTAACAAGCTTTTTAAAGTGCAAGACGTTGCCGCCGTATCGCCCAGGACACCATTGTCGTGCCACACCGGCGAAACATGTCCCAGTGGAGCGTCCTGATTTTGGCAGTGACCGTATACAGGATGGGTGCTAACGAGTGTGATCGATTTAAAGAGCAAGACCTGGCTTGTGAGCACACAAGAATGGGGACCTTCAACTGTTTGGCTGCAATCCGGAGCTCGTATATTTGTTTATGTCTACAAATGATGTTGCCAACGTAGGAGTGCTGTCACATATTCTTTATTATTTTGTTTGCTCGTTGTTACTTTCGCCTTCCTTTCATGAGTGTTTGAATTATAGGTCGCAGAAACAGTCTATTTGGGTTAACTTATTAGGCCTAGTTACCGATTGTTTGTGTGCGACTGCTCCTGCCGGTAGTCGTGTTTTTAAGTGTAAATTATAGCTTGCAAAAAAACACACTATCTGGATTAATACATTTGGTCCGGTTTCAGACAGTTGATATTTATTTGTTTATTGTTCATGTAATGGTGTCATTCATAAGTGTATAAGTTATAGTTCGCAAAAAAAGCTATTGTTTAGGTTACGTTTTTACTGCGTTATATTAGGCTGAGCCATGTCCTATATGCAATACATTCTACATAACTGATCCCTATGATTGCGTAACGAACTGTTTCATTTATGTTTTATTAAACACTCTATGTGTTTCAACGCAAATTACTAGGTTATTTCTACAAACTAAGTTGTGGGACAGTTTACAACAATATCACACGTCCATCAATAGGCCCTAGGTCGTGATGGTGTAGAATTGTCAAATAATACTCGTATTGGTATGCTGTTGGCATGAGAGTAAACAAAAGCGTTATTGTGTCTGCATCTACTTCATTTTGCGAAGTACATGACGCAGGGGCCGTTTTCCCGAAGTATTTGCCACACGCGCGTTGTTCCTGCCATTGTCAAGTTATGTTTAACTTTTACGTGAGCATTTCGCACCCTGAAATCGTTCATTCCATCCTCCATCAAGTTCCTGACCCAGTCGTAGATACATCACATCATTGATCAATGTTATCACTTTCTTTCATTATTGCTACTTTGGTTTAACATATTTATTCATACTGTTTTATGTGGCTAATTTATTTACTATTGCTGGTACGCCATGACTGAATGATTCATGGTGTTGCGTAAGTATGTATGTACATGTATATATGTATGTATGTATGTATGTATGTATGTATGTATGTATGTATGTATGCGTGTATGCATGTATGTATGTATGTATGTATGTATGTATGTATGTATGTGTGTGTGTGTGTATGCATGTATGTATGTATGTATGTATGTATGTATGTATGTATGTATGTGTGTATGCATGTATGTATGCATGTATGTATGTACGTATGTACGTATGTATGTATATTGGACATTTCTCGCCTGAACTTCACCGATTCAGCACGTCTCAGCACGTATCCCATGGTGTCGCGCTGTCTCGGATGATGATATCGGAAGACGGATGTGTGCAGTTGGAAATTTTAAGCGAAAGTCCGTGATATTAGCCGTTGTTACGGGAGACCGGGAGATACACCCGAAATCAAGAGATTCCCAGAAATTCCGGGAGAGTTGGCAGGTGTAGTCATGCACTACGACAGCTACGCCACAATTAACCGACGCCGTTAGTAGCATTTATTCGTAATAAAAATTAACAGGAGGCATTACGACACCCAGTAGGTGGCTGCACTGTATCCAATTACGTTACTATCCGCCAGGTAGCAACGTTGCATGTATTCATGAAACCGATGTCATGGATTTCCTAATATTTTGCAATAACATCAACATGATCATCTACGTTACATTTACTTAATTTGATCAGTTATCCTTTAAATATGGAGTCATATTGAGAGAAAATAAATGTTGGTTTGAGCGGCCATTCTGATTTATGAAAACTTATATAACGACCTATATATTTGTTAACTTTTAATAATTTGTTCGACAGGTGTTTGGGGCTTGCTTATCACACAACAACAATTGTTTCTGTTGCAATTGTGTCTATGTTAGGCGACTTTATGATATACATTGACTGGACTCTTTGACAAGGAATCGCCTATGTGCGATTTACTGAGCTGTGAGACTGGAATCTTCAAAAGTGAAATCAATACAAATAGTCACGTTCGAAGCATTCTCGTGTTTCTTACGTTATCTCGTTACTACTAAGAAATGTGATTGCATTTCTGTCAATCATGAAATAACGGTATCACAAAATAGCAAGAGAACAGTTACCGAGATACAACGGAACTTCATTATTAAAGTCACATTTGGGACTGACCAAAAGCGACCTGATTAGCGAAGTGACCGTATTAGCGGTACTATTTTCCTATACTTTACTCTATATGGAACACTCTTTGGACTGTCCTAGGGTGAGCTTAATTGCGATGTGGCTGTATTACTGAGGTGACCGTAAAGCGAGGTTCGACTGTATATTCTACAATAACGCCTGCCTTCTGTCATCTGCACACTACACGCACTTATTCAGAACCTGTAGGTCACAACTACTATCGCTCCATACCCACTCAATAATAAAATATCCTGCGTGACCTTTGCGGGTATAGTTAGCCCACTTCTGATTTGTCCAATGTGCATGGTCTGAACAACGTGAAGCTGGTTCTTAACGTTACATATTGAGTTCGTCCATTTTTAAATACGAATTTCCAGTGAATCAACACATTATATGTTACTTTTTTCAACTACATCTAAATGTGTTTTACATAACATACAATTTTAAGATAAAACGGCTAAAAAGAAGAAACTTCATATCCGCCATACGTCAATTATTCCGGTGATTCTGGTGACCGGTGATTTTGCAAAAAGGATAATTTATCGAATAAAATATCAAATGTCAAAGTGACATATATGGTAGTAAGTATGGTCAAATAAGAATATTGCATATATATATTGTGCACATACTTAAAAACAGTTAAAATGATAACGTTTAAACATAATCTTTCTGTAAGTATGGGCTATGTGCAAAGACAAGGGTGCGTGCATGTTGTTATATAGCGCAGTATCCAGTCCTCAAGACTGTTCAAAGCGTTTTACTCCCTGGCGGACCTGTTCAATCGAACACCATCTTGACTTCTCTTGGAAATAACCAGCCACGCTACAATTAATGCACTAAGACTGTTCGTATACAAATGGCCACCACTGTCTATAGCCAGGTACTCATTCATACACCTGAATGAACTGGAGCAACGTATAGTGAACGAACTTGCCCAAAGTTCGACACTGCAGCACTGGATTCCAACCCGGGTTCTCTCGGTCGACAGTCCAAAGCTCTGCGCTGCATATATTATGCATGCACGTAACCAGTATATGTTGGCGTATCTGACACTACGACAACTTGACAAGAGAAACACACCCACACAAACTGTGTATTTGTTTCGTGAATTATTTATTAGATTGTACAGACGAGTTATAGTTCGCAATATTACTCATATCTGCAGCAAAGCAAATGACCCATGTTCTTTCTCCAATCAACCAATTGGTGTTAACGGCTGGGTCATCAGACTCATCACTCTCCAATGCAAGCCTTGGGGTTATCAAACAGAGCCTTCACTTCAAGTGGCGTCAAGTAACACCTCGCGAAGCTTATCTGAAAGAACACAAAACGCATAGGTATCGGGTCAGGTTGATCATTTATAATCATGACATGCATTTACGATTGTTACTCAGGGTGTAGACAATTCTCTTTAATTGATGAGAATGAGAACACCAGAGTGGTTGACCTAAAGACAGTAAATGGTTATTCAATTAAACATAAAATACAACAGTTTACCATATAAATGTATCGTTAAATGGTGTCACATCTGGTATGTTATAATGTGACAAATCTTATGTCGTCCAGTTATGGGCAGTTCAAAACTTACTGTGTCCATCACCCCTTCGAAATAGGTCGTCATGGGGCACATGCTGGCTCCAATGGTCATTGGGTAAAACGTTCCAGGCAACCTTCCTGAATATTGAAAGACATGGTGTCACTAATGGAACACACTGTAGCATGACTAGTGTAGGTACCATGACAGTAATGTTCGTATACTTATACATAATACTCATTATTATTCCGCGAGTAATACATAGTGATACTACGAAGTATTGTGTGCGTTTGAGTGCGTGCGTGCGTGCGTATACGTGTGTGAGTGTGCGTGCGTGTGTGTGTGTGTTCGTGCGTGCGTGCGTGCGTGCATGTGTACAATAGTAATATATATATATGTATATACATATATATATACATATATATATATATATATATACAGGGGTTTACGGGAAGCAAGATCCTACGTCCTGTTCGCATAGAAACAGTACCTGGACGCTTGCAAAATAGTCGTTGCGTCCCACGCGACGCATGCGTATCAATGACACATAACAAATATTTTGATTGAATATGAATACCTTTAACTTGGTAATTTATTACAGAATCAGTTCGTTTCGTATTTACTTTCACGAATCCTTCCAAATAACCATTCCCGTAGGCGTATGCTTCCCGATTCTGAAGGGTGTCTAATCTTCCGTGTGGCGCCGCCCTGCGCGTAGCCTCGATTATAAAGGCTCCGCAAGATGGGAGCACCGTGGGGCTCCCGTTTCCCGTCGGCGTTACGCAGTCGGGCGTGACCTTGCGCCTCTAGGGACTGATTCGCGAACCAGAATACCATTCCAATCCATGCGCATGTCCGTTCAGGCTTCAGCGTTTGAGCCCACTCGCTGTACGTTTTAAGATTTCCTAATTTATTAGAGCTGTAGCGGTGAAAAACAAAGCAACTTACGAACATTCTTTTGTATAACTAACCTCTTGTTATCACCAAACAAATGATGGATCGTACGGCGACAATGGTAACAACAGAGAATGCAAGCACTCCGATCCCGAATCCCATCCCGGGGCCGATCGCGCCAGTCGGTCGTTCAACAATCGAACCGATTTAATACCTCAGTGTGTTTATGCTATCATTCTACATTGTTTCTGATGTGCAGTACATTGTTTAAAAAATATTGATTTGAGGGCACTTTTTATGCCCAAATAGCGCTCCGGTTTGCGTCAACAGGCGATTTGTTAATATTGCTTGTTTCAAGCGCGGCGTGCAGTAACCCACGACCGCAGCAGCGCACTGATTCTGCGGAAAACGATCGCATACCGAAAGTACAAAAGCATTGACAAAGCTGTGTTTCATAATGACATCGCATCGTCGCTTCTGACCACAATTCCGTCTGTCATACAAACAACGATTGAACTTGCAAATTACTACAATATGGTTTTAACCAAACTTAACGAGAAGCACGCATCACTACAGATGTGTCGTATCGCTGACCGTCCACTCGTACTTTGGTACAATGAGAAGGTAATCAAAGCCAAGAAAATTCGACGACAGCGTGAACGGAAATGGCGCCACACATCACTTCAAGTGCAACGCGAAATATATAAGACACAGTGCGCACAGGTAAAGATGACCATCAAAGAAGCCAAGTCTGACTACTATGCTTCTGAGCAAGAACAGTGCGGGTGTGACAACAGACGACTGCATCATTTGCTAAACGGACTGCTGCAGCGAAGAAAGTCCCAATATCTACCAGCTAACGACAACATCCAAGATCTCGCAACAAGTTTCTCAAACTTCTTCTCTGCGAAAATCGAGACGATTTGTGTGTCGCTACATACCTAGTTTATACTCATGTCCACTACGACCACCGACCGCCATCCAGCATCCTGCGTGTCACAACTTCACTCACTTCCGATTGCGACTACATCAGACATCCGCAATCGGCTCAACAAGTCACCAACAACATCGTGCGCGCTCGATCACCTACCAACTTGGCTGCTGAAAGAAGTCAGTGACAACTTAGTACCGTTCCTGACGCAACTCGTCAACTCATCTATAGCATCTGGTCTTGTTCCATGCTGCCTGAAACATGCCAACGTCACCCCTGTGCTTAAGAAGGCAAATCTCGATCAGGATAATATGGACAGTTATAGACCAATATCAAACCTGCATTTTGTGTCAAAGCTACTCGAAAGGTATGTTGCACGCCGTCTGATCGACCACATGACTGATAACAATCTTCTGGAATGATATCAATCAGCCTACAAATCGCATCACTCCACGAAAACTGCGCTAGTTCTGGTACGAAGGACATTCTCGAGGCGCTAGACCAGCGGTATGGAGTCATCCTGGTTCTACTTGACATGTCGACCGCTTTCGACACAGTTGACCATGACATTCTGCTCAGCCGATTAGAACAACGCTTCGGAATGGCTGATTCCGTGCTGGCATGGTTGCGATCATATCTAACCGACCGGTCGCAGTCGGTAAATATACCAGGTGGCGCTTGTATCAAAACCAGCGTCGCATGTGGCGTCCCTCTGTGATCGGTGCTGGGGCCTTCGTTGTTCTCTTGGCACACAGCACCTATCGGTGATATCATCAGAAGACACAACCTGGACTTTCATCTCTACGCGGACGATACCCAGCTATACATCAAATTCGAGTTGTCCGAAACCAACAGAATGTTGTCTCTACACCGATTTGAGCAATGCATCAACGACGCCCGCGTGTGGATGGTCGATAATCGACTAAAGATTAATTATAACAAAACGGTCGCACTTGTGTTAGCATCACGAAACAATCAAGCGAAAAACGACATCACCGTGATCAAAATTGGCGACTGCGACATAACGCCAAGTCCTACTGCCAGAAACATCGGCGTTGTATTCCACTCGGAAATGTCGATGGTCAGTCATGTAAAGCACATGTGCGGCGTAGCCTACTATCATCTGAGGAACACTGCGACGATCCGATCGTACACTGAAAGCCGCAGTCCGTCTTATGTACTCTCTTGTTATATCGAGAATTGACTATGCGAACTGTCTGCTATATGATATCCCTGACTGCCTAATCAACAAGCTGCAAAAAGTAAAAATGCTGCTGCTCGGCTGCCACAGATGGGACCATATCACACCGGTACTCAAGAAACTGCACTGGCTTCCCGTGAAGCAACGCATACATTACGCAATTCTGCTACTGACGTTTCGTGCTCAACACAGACTGGCACCAGCTTACATCACCGACCTACTCCATGAACAAAGAGCTACTCGAGAGTTGCGTTCAACTACAAACAATGACTTGTACGTGCCACCATCGCGAGAGCCGATATGGCGACAAAACTTTCTTGGTATCTGCTCCATGACTGTGCAATTCACTTCCAAGCGAGATGAAGACAACCTGTTGCCTTGTGACTTTCAAAATACTTTTGAAAACCCATCTTTTACGGGTTGTTTACGCAACATAGGCGCCACCAGTCAGTTTAGTCAGGTTATTTTTTATTATTATTATTTATTATCTTGTACATGTTTTTAAACTAATCTTTCACAATCTTGAATGATTTATTATCAATATACCTTTAAATTTAACGATCATCTTTAGCTGTAACTTACTTTTTTATTTGTGTATATATTGTCATTTATTTTAACTAATTTAATATTATTAATTATACGTAGCTTATTAATGTTCTGCATATATAAATATATACACATATATAATTATGTATTATAAGCGCCTCCGAATGGATTTATCTAGATTCATGGCGCTATATAAGTGTTCTTCTGCTTCTTGTTATTATTATTATGTCAAACACGACGTACATCAGTAGAGCAACAACCTGCACGGCACTGTACATACCGTCCTACAATAAATATACCGGATTGACTTAATAATACATTTCTGCACTGAATATTTGGTTCTTATGCTATGCTATTATATCCACTTGTCTACATTGACATTATACTCGTAACCTACAGTTCAAGAAGCCAAAGTCTTTCTTGTCGCCATCAATATAGATTTTCACCCAGCCCCATCCGTTCACACGACTCATTCGAGCTGTCACAACGACGTGGATGAACTTACTATCCTGAGGAAGCTGCAACACACCAAGGCGTCAGTGAAAACGTACGTAATACGTGCAAGTAGCTCATAAAAATATATACTGGGTATATAATGTGTGCAAATTACTGAAAATGATGTATACATATATATGTGTGTATATAAGAAAAGTAATTGACACACATACACACACACTCACACACACACAGACACACACACACACACACACACACACACACACACACACACACACACACACACACACACACACACACACATATATATAATTGTCAATAAAGAAAAGTAATTGACACATCTTTGTTGAATTGACCAGGGAGACGTTACGTTTTAGACTAAGAAGTCGCTATTTTGAGAGCATAATTATTTGTATAGGAAAAAGGTGATAGAAAAAAAGAAGAAGAAAAATTAATTGAAGATTTCTACGTACGAAATAGATACAAAGTAGATATTATAGGGACATGATTATATCCCATAGCCTTTTTTGAAAAGATAGCGAGTGTTGTTTGGTATTGTATTGTTTCTACCAAAGGTACTGGAAGCTTTCATATAGCATTAAAAACTGTCCTTTTATATGTTAACTTATCCCGACAACATAACACCGTGTTTTTATGTTAATGTATGTAGAATAATTCACGATATGGATATGTTAATTTGTTGTTACGGGCTATTGGCATCTAAGTGTACGTATCGTCCAAGTCATGATTTTGTATTGAGAACTTAACATAGGTTGCTGTCGACTGTGAAAGACTATTGTAACCATATATTACTACGGTGTTGTTATCAAACCAAGAGAGAAGTCATACCGAGCGTTTACGTAAATAGACAACAAAGTCATACATCCATGTCCATTCTAAAAGAGAATACCGGAGGTATGTAAGATACTTGTTCTGTGTACACCTAAGTGGATGTTGGCTTATAGGTATTGTATTTGTTATCTGGTTTTAGATTGTTAAAGTTGTATAAGGGTGTTTTTATAGTGTCGTGTCAGAGTGACGGCCAGCAACGCCTACACGTTTGTTCGAGAGGCCGACAGACCTGTAGCGAGGCTATACGCGAATAGGCGGTATCAGCGTCATGATTTAATTCCCGCGAGAAGAGGGAAGCTCCCTCAAATTGAGTTGAGTCGACTTCGGAAGGTTACAGATGGCTAGTACCGAATCAAGTTGACGTCCGTGTCGAAGTAGGGTATCGTTGGATCCGAAATTTTTTCGAATTATATTTACATTACGATGGCCCAAAGGGTAACAGTACCCAGTCATGTCACTTTGGTGATCGCATAAGGTTGTTTGTCATTTTTGTTTGTGTGACTATGACGGAAGGATTATTTTACAATTTGTATATATAAGAGGTAACTTGGATGAGATGTTTATATGTTCATATCTTTTCTATGATAAGAGGGTGGATGAGGCTGACGGGTCTCAATAAGGAGTGTTTTAAAGGTGGTATGAGAAGTTAATATTCTCCCAAGGTGATTTATGAATACTTATTTTTGTGTTCGGTGGAGTGAGTAAATTATGGAAATCTGTACATTGCCTATATATCTCTGTCGAGTTTCACACTATCCCTGAATCCAAATGTATATATATATGTGTGTGTATATAATATATATATATACATATATATATATATATGTGTGTGTATATAATATATATATATATATATATACTTATATATATATATACATATATATATATATATATATATATACAAGTTCTCTTCACCTGGCGCATCTTGACAGTCCAATTAAAATCGCATACATTGCCATTCACTCCCATTTTTCTACGTCTTGATCTCTGCTCTACCAATTATTTATAGTTATTTACTTGTCATTGACATGTTTGCCTTTCAATAAAACTGTTCTCCTGAGTTGTAAGCGAGTTTTAAAAGTTCGTAAAACTGTAATGGTGATAACTGATGCACCCGCGGTGTGAGCAGCGCTTGAGGATATTTATTCTTTTCATAAATGTACACATGACTGAAACATTTCATCCGATATGCATCCACAAACATAGATGCTTAGCTAACACCGTTGTGTGTCAGTGCGTTTCATGGAGCAGAATGCGTGGTACACATTTACTGTAGGGTTATAGAAACACGCGAAAAGATGTAACTTACTGTAGGGACAGTTTTACGACACTCCCGGTCGTGGAAGATAGCTTCACTTTTATGTTGTCCATGCCCACGCTGACTATCTGAAAATGTGACCAAAGTAAACGTGCCAGACGTATGCTACTTAAAATACAGTAGTACAGCAATGCAGCTTCGCGACGGTCTTGAATTATGCCTAAATGAAATATGCATCTGAAAGAGTCAATAAAAACTAACCACTTGCAACTACAATCAAAACTATTACTCCCGTAGTTTATTAGAATGACCTTGTTGAACACGTAATATAACTTGTATGGACAGCTCCATTTTGATAGAAAGTATAACGTCACGAGTGCCTACCCGTTTCAGTTCGCCGGTCACCGAACTTGGAATACTAATCAAGTGTACGACGTTCGGTAACCCATATATTTCGGCCAACCATTTGTTTGTATTTATCAGTTGATTATGCCTCTTTCAGTTATGTAATTTGTTTTATTTATAACGTGATATGTTCATATCCATGGCTGGTATAGCAGACCAGATACTGTACGACATAAATAATCTGGAAAACGAGAAAAAAGCCGACGTATACATGTACATATCGAACAAAACTATGTTCATGGTGCGTCATAACCGACGTTACAGCTTGACGCTTATTGGTCAGCCTCCGTATCATTAGGGAGATGTTGGTCTTCAGGATATCGGCTATTTTAATATAACATTGCATTCTGAGTAAACAACTGATGCGAACATTTTTATTTAGTTGCAAATGGTTAGTTTGATTTTTTTCTTCTTTTAGGTGCATAACCAATCCGTTTACCAAGGGAAGGTATGCTTTAATAGGATTGAATAACATACCCACCCAAATCTGAATACCGACATGTCAAATTGTCAAGGAATTCCCTGGTTTACCCAGTGTCCATACAAGTTGTAATACATTTGTAGCCGCACATTCTGAGATAAAATGTTTGTAAATTCTGAACTTAAAGATAGTTATTGTTGTTGACATTAACACTATCAGTAGATGGTTTGTTGCATTCATTTAACGCCCTGTGTGAGATTGAATATTTTTATAACAATACTGTGCCTTCTTGAATAAAAGCAAATGTGTATATAATGCTTACATAAAAAGCTGATGCTTGATCTTTATTTAATCTCTATGATTCGCATTGACGATTATAGAACTCTTGACTCAGCGCCGTATGTAGGACTGTGGGGCCCCTGTGGCAGTGATTGCCAGAGTATTGTATCATACTAGTTCTCACTCCTTCCTACCTTCTACAATAGGGACCTCACAGCAAATTACGATTTTTGCCCATTTACGACACTAATTTGCATCATGCTGAAATATTCAAAGTACGTCTGAAAACGTTTCGACCTCACGTTTTGTGGACGCCCCATAACACTTATATTGAGGGGGCCCATGTGCAACTGCCCCGTCTGCCCTACCATTCACCCGGCACTGTCTCTATAAAGCCATTATATAATCATGTTAAAGGGAACCCGTAATTTCCTCTACACGGGATTAGCGAGTGTAGTAATTTGTAGCAGGAAATCTGCTGTGTTGAACGTGGGAACATGGGACATCGTTGAACATCAAAGGGTGTTGCAATTAACTCAGCCCGAGTCGGCTATATTGCCAATAAAGCTGGTTTTGAAAATGGATGTTTTGTTTACTACTTGAACATGCTCCGGAGTCGTATTTTCTAAAATGCGAATGTTGCTATGGGCTTGCTAAACACAGTTTAGCGGGCAGTATACTTTCAACATAGCTAGTATAGTCTTTAAGACATTATATTAGTCTGTTTATAGTTTTTCATTTATTGATTGCCTTCTTTTACGCTATCTACTAAATAAAAAGCAACATACCTCGATCGAAGGGTTCGTACAATCGCCGTTGCTGGCAATCATCGGAGATGGTCCTGCGCCACCAGTTTTGCGCTTGAACCAGATACTGACGGCGAATTCAGAGAAGTCGTTTCCTTGTAGGTATGGGATCTGAAGCATCGAGTGGTCTTTGAACTCACCGCCGTGGGTGTTCACCACGCCGAAACCGCTGGAGCCGACGCCAGGTGTAACTTCAACACCGAAGTTATTTATCCAGACCCCGTTTGACCCGATGGGATCGCCGAACCAGTTGTACAGCGGTGCGTCGAAAGTGATACACGTGATGGAGTTCTTGCCGATAATCGCGTCTGTCAGTACATCAGATAACAGGATTAGATCCAGTTCAACAAGTTATAGCAGGTGAGGAAATATACTGAGAAACAATTAAAATAATGATATAAATAATAATTGCCGAATTATTATCTTCTTCGTCATCGTCGTTCGCTCAGACTGTGACTGCGGTTTCTCGTATGCGCCACAGAAGTAGTTAGTAGGATACACTGGCCCCAAACCACGCCCCCTGTTGTATCTAACTACGTGCATAAAAAACGTCCATTTCAAAATCGGGATCCTACTTATAAAAAAAAGATCAAAGGCTTTTTGGTAACCTGAGTGGAATCGGGATCCTACTTATAAAAAACGTGATTGATGGCCTGTCACTTTTTTTGTGAACGACAGGCGCCATCTAGCGATTAATAACAGCGTCCCTAGTTACGTGATAACGCCATCTAGCGATTAACCCAAGTCACACCTAGCGATCAACGTCCTAAGCGATCAACGACTAGCGATCGAAGTGCTCATAGAAGCCGGCGCCTGTCCCGGGAGCGTGACTATATAGGCGGTAGCGATTTTTATCGGTAGTAGTCATGTTGTCGTCGTCGGAGCGTATAAAGTTTGGCGGTTCGCGCTCCTTCTTGTCGAATATGTACAGGTGCCGATTGACGGCGTACGGTCGGGTCTTCCGATCCGTCGAGCACGCCTATCAGTATAGGAAAGCGCTATTCAACGAAGACCTCGCTTGCGCCGCGTGTATCAAAAGAACGCGATCGCCCTACGCAGCGAAACGACTCAGTTACGGTATTCGAAAAAAGAGAACGGGAACCGACTGGAACGTCGTTAGGGTCGCCTGTATGAAGGGGCTGTTGATAAGTAAGTTCGGCGGGGAGTTGAAGGCCGAACTGTTGGCCACCGGGGACGCCGACTTGGTGGAGTGGGTGCCGAGTAGGGAGGGTTTCTGGGGTACCCGGCTTGGTGACGTCGAGGGCGAGAACAAGCTCGGTAAACTGTTGATGGAGGTGCGCTCCTTTTATAAAGACGCGTAAAAAACATCAGCCAGTATCAGTCGTGAAAATGAGCGGACCGTTGTTGAAGCATCCGTTTACGTGTATAGTATCAGGGCCTACGGGATGCGGTAAGACGACGTTCGTCGACCGTCTGATACGAAGCGCTATGATCGATCCGGCCCCCGAAAAAGTCCTGTGGTGTTACGGGCAGTGGCAGCCCGCCTACGCGTCTATGACTCCGGAAATAGAGTTCGTAGACGGCCTGCCGACTACGACGTATTTAGACGGTAAAAAGAGGACGCTTTTAGTACTCGACGACCTCATGGAGGAAGCCGATAGTGGGGTGACGGCGCTATTTACTAAAAAAAGTCATCATTGTAATACGTCGGTCGTACAACTCCGACAGAACATGTTTCCGAAAGGGGGAGAAAACCGCACAATCAGCCTGAACGCCCAATACCTAGCACTATTTAAGAACCCCCGAGACGTTGGTCAAGTAGGTCACCTAGCGAAACAGATGTATCCGGGAGAGGTCAAGTACATGATAGAGTCTTTCAAAAACGCGACGTCGCCGGCGTACGGCTATCTCTTCGTCGACCTGAAACAGGAAACGGAAGAGTACATGCGCCTGCGTACGTGTATATTTCCGGACGACCCCCTTCAGTACGTCTACGTACGGAAGGGTGGTGGTGGTGGTGGTCAACTATAAGTAGAGAGGGACGTCGCCGCGTACGCATTAGTCGGTATGCCGGGAAGACGCGCGGTGGTAGCGGCGAAGCGGCGACCGAAGACTGACGACGTTTCGGCGCAACGTCTGAAGAGACACATTTTCGCCCTGCAGTTGATGGATAGACATAAGCGGAACGTAGATCTGCGAAAAGCCGTGCTCGCCCACTCGGAGGTCGGTCTCATATGTAGTCTATGCGATTGCGCGTACAATATTCTGAGAGGGAACGTGAAGGTGTCGCCGAAGCAGAAACGCGTGTTGACAAAATACAGAGATCACCTGCGTGACTTGGTCAACAAACGAATTCCGGTGAAGCGGAAACGAGCCATCTTGCAAACGGGGGCGGGTGGTTTTCTGACGGCCCTGCTAGCGCCGTTAGCGAGCACCGTTTTCCTGCCACTACTCAAACAGTTCATCGGGGGTTAAGCGATGCAGTACGCGAAGAAGATGGCGTTGGTCGACCCGCGATTGGTGGAAAGTCTCCTTCAACCGCAGCAGCAGCAGCAGTCGAGCAGCACCCCTCGATCACGTGTACTGAGTAGCCTGGACAGCGACATGAAAGATATTCTAGAGCGATCGGATTTATCCGAGCGCGATAAGGTGGTGTCGTACAATCAGCTGCTGAGTCGCTACAACACTATAGAGGCGGCTCGAACGGCGCAACCGGTACGCGTGTCGATGGTCAACGCCGACGGCGGCGAGCTACCACAGACCACGGCGGCGGCGCCACCACCATCATCGGAGGCCGTAGAGCGCGAAATCGTAGCCAGCATGCCGAAAACGCTGAAAGGGAAGGCGAGTCTACTTATCGCGAAAATGAAAGCCGATCCCTTGTGTCGATGGAACGAACGCGGCGAATTCGTGTACGACGGTAAAACGATCGCGGGGAGTAACATGGTCGATCTAGTGAACGATCTCATGCGAACGAGAACGAAGACGACGCAGCCCCTAGGATGGCGCGCTTTCGGGTTGAGTATGAAGGGTATGAACATTCCTATGGAGTTCGTCGGCAACCCGCGCTATCGGGAGTACATGGAGCAGCGACGGCGGCGGCTGTCAAGAGAAGGAGAGGAGGCGACGGGATCGGTCAGTTCAGCGGGAAAGGCGGTGCGAAGACGACGTTCTAGAAAGAGAGCGTTGGACGATTGGGAATCGATGTGACGATGCCGTCAATACAACGAACGGTCGCCGTCGTTGGTCTCATCGTCATCGCGGTTATCGCTCTCTATATAATAGTCGTCGTTCGTCGATCGTCGTCGTCATCGTCATGGTGTCCGGGTGGAGTCGTCGTCCAAAACGAAACCTTCGAAAACGAAACGACGATGACGACGCTGAACTGAATGAACTCTACTTCGATCCGAAACGAGCGGGGAGTTACGGAGGTGTCGACGCGTTGCACCGGGCCTCAAAGGGGGGTCGACGACGCCCGGATGTCGAGAGGTGGCTAGCGGCGCAGGACGCTTATACTCTACACAAACCGGTTAAAA
Source organism: Escarpia spicata (assembly GCA_963995525.1). Lineage (NCBI taxonomy): Eukaryota > Metazoa > Annelida > Polychaeta > Sabellida > Siboglinidae > Escarpia > Escarpia spicata. The sequence goes on along the minus strand of OZ023211.1, from coordinate 42,026,442 downwards.
GACGTTTCAAACGACGTTGCGTTATCGTGGGCGGGCAAAACCAGCAGTGGCAAGCTGATCTGGTCGATCTGACTAGGTTAAAAAAACACAACGACGGTATAACATTTCTATTGACGGTAATCGACGTGTTTTCGAAGCGGGCGTGGTGCGTTCCGTTGAAGAATAAGTCCGGCGCATCGCTCGTCGCGGCCTTCGAGCGTCTGCTGAACGACGCGCCGCCGCCGAACGCGCTGCAGACCGATAAGGGGACCGAGTTTCTGAATCGACCCCTGCAAACGTTCCTAAAGAGTCGCGGCGTTCATCATTTCGTGACGCATAACGAGGAGACTAAAGCGAGCGTCGTGGAACGTTTCAATAGGACTTTGAAAACGCGCATGTGGCGTTATTTTACGAAACACGAGACGCTGCGCTACGTAGAGGCGTTACCGGATTTCGTGCATTCGTACAACAACGCCTATCATCGAAGCATCGGTAGGACGCCGGCGAGCGTCGACGCGACGAATCAGGAGGAGGTATGGCAACGCCTGTACGGCGGCGGCGGTGGTAGGGGAAAAAAACCGAAACTTCGCGAAGGCGATCGCGTGCGTATCAGTAAGACGAGGGGTCAATTCAAAAAAGGATACATGCCTAATTGGAGCGAGGAGCTCTTCACCGTCGTAGAGGTGCATCCGTCCGAACCCCCCGTTTATCGCCTGAAGGACGACGCGGGGACACCGGTAGAGGGCGCCTTCTACGAACAGGAAGTACAACGCGTAGTCGTTCCGAAGGACAAACTGTATCGAGTGGAGGCGGTTCTGCAGCGGCGGCGTCGTCGCGGCGGCGGTTCGGAGGCGCTCGTGAAATGGAGCGGTTACCCGGCCTCCTTCAACAGTTGGATCGACGCCGCGGCGCTCGTGGACCTATAGCATGCGTTGGACGCGTCACGAGGAATGCTGGCGACTGCACGAGTCGTGCTTATGCGGGGGAACGGCGCTCCTCCCGTATAAGGGGCCCTGCTGTACCCGCAGACCTCAGTGGCGCTATGGAGGCGAGGGACGAGCAGCCGACGAAGAAGACTACCAAAGAGGACTCCGTCGACGCCGCTACTGGTTTAGAGAGGCCGACGACGACTACCAACGAGGACTCCGTCGACGCCGTCGAGAACGCCGACGACTCCACCGTCCACGAACCCGATCCATGGCGGCTCTGCGGTAACGAATGCCCAAAGGCCGAAATCGTATTCCTCTGTCAGGTCATCGTCCTGTACTTCGTCATCGCCGTTAGTATATACAATTTAACGCGGGGTCAAGGCGACTCCAATCTGTGGACGGCGCTGTTGAGCAGCTGTCTCGGTTATCTTCTCCCGAGCCCGTCTATGAGCGGCGGCGGTCGACGACGACGACGAGACGATGGCGGTATCGTCTGACTTTTACCTGACGCTACCGAGCAACGCGTCTACGAAGCGGCACCCCGAAAATACGTTGACGCACTACATCACGACGCTGCCGCGACGGTTCGACCTGACCGGCGGAGAATGGGAATGCGGACTGGTGACGCTACAGTATCCGCACACGTGGTACAACGTGAGAGAGGCGGACGCTACCTTCTACCTGTCGGCGCGGCACGGTGAGGTGGGTCTTTTCACTACCATGGACGGTATCGGGATATACCGACAGGGTACGATTACTCACGGTTTCTACAACAACGTTTTCTTGCTACTGCGCGAGCTCAACGAGGCGATAAGGAAATTGTGCACCGATAAGGTGAGGGTGCAGCTAAAGTACAGCGGCGTCTCTAACCGAATAACGCTGCGTATGACGGCGGGTGTCGCCTTTACCCTACCCGATACGGGTCGTCTGAAGAACGTGCTAGGTTTCCACAAGAACGTCATCGTAAGTCCGCCGATGCTAGGGCCCGAACCGGAAGTCGTCATTATCGAGACGTCCCCCGCCTCGTACACGTACGCGTACGAAGGTCGAAATACGGTGGACATGAAGGCGGGCGTCGACACCCTGTACGTGTACACGGATCTCGTGGAATCGCGCGTCGTCGGCGACGTGTACGCACCGCTTCTTCGAAATATCGCCGTCTTCGGTACGAACGGTAGCGTTATTTCGGAAACGTTCGATCGCGTCCAATACGTGAAGCTGCTGCGGCATCAATTCGATACGATCGAGGTCGATATAAGAGACGATTGCGGTCAACCGATACCATTCGAGCGGGGGAAGCTAGTGGCGACGCTTCACATCAGACGCTGTAAATCGAGATTGTTTTAACCATGCCGAACCCGTACGAGGACTACTACGTTCGACAGGTAGGCGGTCAACTACCGGTATTCATCGGCAGTCGAGGTCAGCGCGGACACGGTCTGGGTAATATCTTCGGGAGCCTGTTTCGAAGCGTCATGCCGCTTTTTAAGAGAGGCGCCCTGGCGTTGGGAAAACGAGCGCTCAAAACCGGCGTGAACGTGGCGCGGGACGTCGTCGGCGGCGGCAATCTGAAAGCGTCGGTAAAACGACGCGCGAAGGAGGCCGGCGTCGATCTTCTCGACGGCCTATTGAAAGGGCCGGCGCCGAAGAAGAGACGGGTGAAAAAAAGACCGCCTATAAAGAAGCAGCGTCGAACGGCGACGACCGTCAGTAGACGGAAGCGGGGACGTCGACCGGTCGATATATTCGACGCGTAACGATGGCGTTCGTAAAGACAGCGTGCGAGGGCGTGAAGGCCGAACTGGACCTGTTCGCCGGACCGGTGACGCAGAAGAGCATCGAGAGCAGTTATCGGACCGCCTACCAACCGCTGACGGCTCTCGACGCCGGCGGTCCTATCGAGTTCCTCATTCCAGGGTCGGGTAACGACTATACGGACCTGGCGAGCCTTCAAATGTACGTCCGCTTCAAAGTGGTTCAGGGGGACGGTACCGATCTGGCGGCCGGCACCAATGTGGCGCCGGTCAACAATTTCCTTCATTCGCTGTTCAGTCAAATCGACGTGTCGCTGAACGGTACGCTCGTGACGCCGTCGACCAATACGTACGCGTACCGGGCCTACATCGAGACCCTGCTGAGTTACGGTAGCGACGCGAAACGATCGCATCTCACGGGGTCGTTGTGGTACAAAGATAGCGCCGGACACATGAACGCGCGCGGGGACGATAACACCGGGTTCGTAGCGCGACGCGATCTGACAGCGGCCAGTACCGAGGTGGACATGATGGGACGCCTGCACGTCGACGCGTTTATGCTAAACCTCCTCCTACCGAGCGGCGTCGACACGAAAATACGCATGATCCAGTCGAAGGACGCCTTCGCGCTCATGGGCGCGGCTGCCGCGCCGGGGTGGCATATCGTGATACGTTCGATTTACCTGGAAGTCCGAAAAGTGAAGTTGAACCCGGAAGTCCAGCTGGGTCATATCAAAGCGTGGCTTTTGGGAACGGCTAAGTTTCCGATGCGCCGCGTCGACTGCAAGTCGTTCTCGATAACCGCGGGTACGCTATCGCACACGCACGAGAACCTGTACATGGGCACGATTCCGAAACGCATAATCCTGATGATGATCGACAACGCCGCCTACAACGGAGACTACACTAGAAATCCGTTCAACGCGCATCACAACGACATAAACTTCCTAGCGCTCAACGTCGACGGACGTCAGGTGCCGAGCAAGCCGCTGCAACCGGACTTTCCGCACCACCGGTACATACGAAGCTACATGAATCTCTTCGAGGCCACCGGAAAGGCGGGGGAGGACGAGGGGAACGACATATCGCGATCGGACTTCGAAGCCGGCTACACCGTCTTCGCTTTCGACCTAACCCCCGACTGCTGCGACGGGGACCATTTCAACGTCGCGCGTCAGGGGAGCGTGGGCGCTAACATACAGTTCTCGATACCGCTACCCCGACCGGTGAACGTCATCGTGTACGCGGAATTCGAGACGGTGATGGAAATCGATCGGACCCGGAACGTCCTGTACGACTGTACCTCGTAATGGATACGTTCCAACTGCTGCGTCGCCTCGAACTCGATGCGTACGCTAAATACACCGTCCTCGGCGTCGTACCTAAAGACGCGCTACTTTCCACCACCGCCACCACTTACCCGATGGCCTTCGTGTGCAATACCGACGACGGCGGCGAACCGGGGGAGCACTGGGTGGCTGTCTACGTCGACCCCCGAGGCGTCGGCGAGTACTTCGATTCGTACGGTCTTCCGCCGCTGCACGCCGACTTCCGCACCTTCCTGCACCGACACTGCGGCGACGCGTGGACGTACAACGACAAGAGACTGCAGAGCGTCGTCTCTAACGTGTGCGGACAATATTGCGTCGCCTACCTACTCCTCCGATGTCGCGGCATGCCGTTGACGGCGTTCCAGAACATATTCGGCACCGATCGGGTGGCTAATGACTGTCTCGTATTCGATTGGCTAAAGCCATTGCATTAACGCTTCGCTTTTACGTGTATAGTAGTAGTAGTAATAAAAAACAACGACGATGAAATGTACGCACTTGTGTTTGTTTTATTATTATCCTACCCTACCTACATACATACATACATACAGAACCCTACCCCTAGGCGGCCCCCCACCCCTAGGGTAGGTTTAGTTATACGAGTTAGACGAGTATCGGCGCCGTGGTGACGCCATCGTCGAGCACGCGGCGTTTAGCGTAGAAATAGCTCAACGCCGCGCGCTCTTGAACGTACGTCAACACGGACGAGTTTTTCACTTGGAAACCGTAGTTCCAACCGACGCCGCTGCGTCGGTCGCGCAGTACGGCGAGGAAGTCGTGCTCGTCGATATCGTTCTGACGTTTACTCAATCCCTTCGTGCTGTACTTCGCGCCGCAGTCGCCGCCGAAGCAGTAGTACGTCTTACTGCACAGCGCCACGATTCCGTCGCCGCGCCACTCTTCTTTGAAGAGACCCGGCGTTCGACGATCGAATAGAAGACGGCGCGCGCAGCAGTCACCACCCTCCCACGTCAGTCCGGCGACGCGGCACCGTACGTACGCGTCCACGTGCGCGTCGCAACATTCGGCTGGAAACCAGAGCGATCGCGTCCGGAAGTAGTGTTCGCGCATCGCTTCCGGTACGAGCGCGTCGATGCATTTCGGCGAACTTAGCGCGCAGCGCTTCCGGCACGGCGATATCGCACTGCACGAGACCGAATAGAGAGCCGTCGCGTACACCCGCCAGTATCGTCGAGTGCGTTACGCGCCTCGCGTCGGGTCGCGTCACGGCGGGGGGTCTCACGGCTCGCCACTGGCACTCCCACATTTCGACGACGGCGTCGACGTGGCGGCGCAGGTAGGACGTCACGGCGATCGTCGCGGCGTACAGAGTCGTCATCGGTTGACCGTTGACGGCGTTCGTCGTCACGTGCGTCTGGCATATCGGGCAGCCGTGAAAGAAACAACCGTGAAATTGATACGCCGTTCGCGTGGCGGCGCACCAACCGTCGACTCGGTACTTACCGATGCGCTTCTCGCGGCCGTTCAACTGGTGTCGTATAGGGGCGTCTATTCGTTCCGCTTCGTACGTCAACCACTCTACGGCCATACGACCGTAGCGGTGCACGTGTTCCGCTCGAAAGTCGTTCTCCGATCGTCGGCGCGTGTACCAACCCGTCGGCATTTCCCGCATCATCGCCGATAGATAGAGACCGTTCGCGTCATAGCCGACTATCGAACGACACGGGTTGTCACCGCCCCGAATCGACGTCACGCCGGCTTCTTGATGACGTGAGAAGATGATCGATGGACCGCCGACGATCTGCGACTGCAGTAGGCGGTGCAGGTCTTTGTTCGGTTCGTTGAACAACGAGAAATGGATTGACGACGGCAGGTCGTTGAATAGGTACAACAACGTCAACCCCGGTACGCTGATGGCGTCCTTAAACATGTCGATGCGCTGACGGCGATAGAAGGCGAACTGCCGCTCGAGGGCCTCGAGAAACGGCGCCACATCTCGGTTATTATACCAGATTAGAAAATCGCGCATCGTCGTCATGCACTCGTCGCGCCATGCCGTCGCACAAATTTCGTAAGCCTCCGCGGAGATTCCCTCGCGTTTCAGGTGGCTGTAGAAAGTTTCGCGCGGCGGTAGGACGGTCTCGTCCAGGCGCGTCAACGCGTCGATATATTCGTACGGAAAGTACCCCTTGGTCGCCGCGCAGTCGTACGCTTTCAGATAGCGCTCGTAGCTGACACCGGGCGCGAGGTAATTAGTTATGTCCAGAAATTTCAACGTCGACGTCGTCAGGCACATGTAAGCGTTCTGTCGTTTAATCGTGAACGTCGACGATGTGTGCTGCGCGTCGTCGGTTATGAGCAGGGGGGTCAAGTACTTTTTGACGACATTCAAATCGTACTTACCGCTGTTGAAACCCAGTACGGGCATTTGACGAAGGTGCGTCCACAGGCGGTCGGCGAGTGCGGCGTACGGTGACGCGTCCTTGGCGTCGTCGTCACTTCGTTGCCGCCAGTCTTTATCGAGCGCTTCGATCGCCTCAAAGACCGCGTCGTAGCGGGGGCGTAGAAGCGCGCAAGCCGCCGCGCTCACGGCTTCCAGGTCATCGATGAGGCGACGCGCTAGGTCGGCCGAATCACCGGTCGTGACGTAACAGCGCGCCGCTTCGTGTCCTGGCACGTTCGACGCGACGCTCACGCTGAGCAGTTCGTGTCGCGCTAGCCACCGACATTTATCGGTATCCGGCGGTAGCTCGTTGGTGGCGAAATAACATTCAAAGTCGAAGGTCGCGCGGTACGGATAGTAGCGCAGATCGTCGTCGCCGACGTCGATACCTTCGTCGTCGAGTCGTTGAAATACGGACGGCTTCGGTCGGTAGACGCCACCGGGAAACACGTGACGAACACCGCCCTCGCACGTCGCTTCGTGACGTCGTAATAGTGACGGGTACCGCCAGAGGGAGTTGCCGCATTTCGAGCACTTGTACGTTTTCGCGTACGCGCGCAGATCGGTTATGTACGAAAAGTGATTCTCGTACAGGTTGACATTCAGGGTTGTGGGGTGCGCTTCGAGCGATCGACGGACTAGTTCGGCGGCGCCAGTCGCCGTTAGTCGATAGACGACGATGTTGATACGAAAAAACGTCTCCACGCGTTCCAGTTCGTTCAGGCGCACGCCGATCGGCTTCGGGGCGTAGCGCGCGCTCAGTTGTTTAGCTACTCGCGTTAAACGGGTTGTATTTAGGTGCTTCCCACCACCACCTTGCCGATGGAGGGCGATGCATCGGAAGAGGCATAGAGGATCGTCGTAGGGCTTGCCTCCCCGAGCATTCGTCAACGCCACGATGTGCCTGTTGTTACGTACGTAGGCGGGGAGCGCGGTGCCAACGCACCCGATAGGATGGTTTAGGATGGCGTTCACGAAGTAGGTGGCGTTCGTTACGAGCTCGACCAACCACTCCGAATCGGGGCGCTGCGCGATGACGTACTGTAGTACGTCGGTCGTGCGCACGAGATCGAGGAATCGTTCGAAAGAACGGCTATCGGTTACGAGGGCGGGTGTTTCGAGAAGGCGACCGCAGCAGTTACAGGACGAATGAAAATAGCGGTAACGACCCGATACCTTGTGGCGTAACACGAAACCATAGCTTACGTTTATTTTAAACGCATTCTTTTGTTCGCTAAACATAACCCTCAGACGCGGTTCGAGCACCCGCGTACTCGTACAGGCGGTCATGCGATAGTTGTAACGGGACTGTACGACACCGATCGCTACCGACGTCTCTATGCTACGTCGATGCTCGTCCACGACGCGCTGAAGAGCATCGGTTGAGGGTGGTGGTGGTGGATTATCATCGGGAGGTAACGACACCGCCGGCTGACCGCACCATTCCCTCAGGTGTCGTAGCATCCCGGCGCGCGTACTGTACGTTACGCCGCATTTCGGACACTCTCGTCGCTTTACGCATAGCGCGTCATCGCCGCATCGTTTCGAACTCTTCGCGTGTCGCTCTAACGTCGACTGTTTCAAGAAATAAGCACCGCATTTCGGACATTGCCACCTAGTAGGTGGCATACTTTTCTTTGTGCTGCTACTTTTTCGAATACCTCTATTTATAACGAGGTACGGACATGCGCAGTGAGTGATGTAATGTGGGGGTGGTGGTTTTGTTAGGTAACGGGGTGGTGGATTTGTTAAGTAACGACTAATGATATCGAGGTACGGGACACACGTGGTGTGGTGGCTTTGTTAGCGACGCGTATGGGGTGGCGGTTTTGTTAAGTAAGTACGGACATGCGCAGTGAGTGATGTAATGTGGGGGTGGTGGTTTTGTTAGGTAACGGGGTGGTGGATTTGTTAAGTAACGACTAATGATATCGAGGTACGGGACACACGTGGTGTGGTGGCTTTGTTAGCGACGCGTATGGGGTGGCGGTTTTGTTAAGTGGGGTGGTGGTTTTGTTAAGTAACGACTAATGATACACCACGTGGTTTTTTGTTAGGTGCTTATTGGGGTGATGTTTTTTTCTTAAGTATATGGGGTGGTGGTTTTGTTAAGTAACTGTGTGTGTGTGTGTGTGTGTGTGTGTGTGTGTGTGTGTGTGTGTGTGTGTGTGTGTGTGTGTGTGTGTGTGTGTGTGTGTGTGTGTGTGTGTGTGTGTGTGTGTGTGTGTGTGTGTGTGTGTGTGTGTGTGTGTGTGTGTGTTAACTCGGAAACGAGGAACGTACATTTTCAACGTTTTATTAAGCGTGTCGTACAACGAAAAGCGATATTAAGCAAAATCAGCAGAATAGGCAGTAATGTTCGTTTTTTAATTTAAAGGCCGCTTCTGCACTGTACGTAGACGTGCACTGCCGACTCTAGTCGAGATCGATTGACGAATTCGCGCCAATTCGTACCGAGGAGCCAGTCGGATACGAACTGTACCAAATACAATTCCCCAGCTCGCCCCGGTTGCTGTCCGTGCGCCTTCGCGTGTAGTAACTCCACCAGACGTATGAAGGTTGGTATCAGTGAGTGCTGCAGACACGAGTCCAACACTACGTTGAAGTGTTGCGTGACGAGTTCGGCTACGTTCTCGTAGCGCCGTGCGTACTCACGAGTAGGCCTACCCGCCCGATAGCCGATCATATGCACGTACGGGCATCCCTCGTTCACTTCGCAAGCACCGCATCGATCGCGCGCCGTCTCCAATATCAACTCACCGAGGTGCTCAGCGAGGAGGGCCATCGCATGTCGCTCATAGCGACAGGCCACCTGACCACGCCCCGGTTCGACGACGCGTCGTTGCATCGCGTCCAACGGTACAATCTGGTGTAAACTTTCGTAAGGCGGTGGTGTACCAAGCGCCTCCTCAATGATAGCATCCAAGGCGCTATCGACATCGCCCGCGCATCCCTACAGCACAAAAGCAGGTGCCTACAAACACACATTTCCCACGGCGAGCGTGCGCGCGTTCAGGCCGTCGCGCTCTCTACAAAACACATTATTATCATTAATCCACCTCTTTTGCTGCATTAACACGAGCCATCAACGAGGCGTCTTTCCTCTCACTATCCGTCACCGAACGATCGAGTAGTGTTCGTACGAACAGGGCAACTTCGGCGTATCTCGCACGCATCCGTTCATTATTGGCTAACATTTCCAGCAGAATTCGCCGCACCTCCTGTAGACATACAACAAATAAATGTCATGTTTTATATAGGCTGAGCGTCTTTCTAGTAGGCTCTCTTTGCTTCGTAAGCCGCACACCAGGCCATTACGTAATTTTCCGCTATCTCGGCTAGTAAGCGCGCAGCTTCATCACTAGTCGGTTTACTAGTTAGCAATGCCGTCACCAGCGGGGCCTCCTATAACACAAGAAACCCATTACCATCAACGACTCTCCTCAGTGTGCGCACCGTATACGACGGCTCACCTCCCCAGGTAGTCTTACGAACACTGATCTCCACTTTAGTGCCGGCCAACTCAAGTACAGTATCGCGAAGTTCCTCCTCGTTTAACTCCACCAAGTAATCAGCCCGGTACTCAACCAGCTTTGCCATTTGCGTGTCAAACAAAGTCAGCCACATTTCATCTTCTTCGTCATCTCCATCTCGAATCATGACACGCAAAGCAAAGTAATTTTTTATCTTATCAGGTTCCCCGTGGGTTCGACATAACATCACGCCGTCTGTGTTTTCATACAGTTTGCGTCGACATTGGGAACAGCCCCTGTACGTGCATTTATCACGATAACTCACTGCCTCGATATATGCTGAAGTCTTAAGCTTGTAGACACCGTTCTTAGAACCGGCCAGTTCCCTTACACTCACCAAGGTAGCCTGTGATGGCGTTGCAGTGCTGCATTCTCGCTCAAGCGAGGCCCGTCTAGTCAGCGGTGCCGCCAACCCCGCTTCTTCTGCCCCTCGTTTACGACCAAACGAGGACGCAACCAACAAGGGTCTCTTAGCAGCTGGTGTGGTCACTTCCGCAGGCGGCTGTTGTTGACTACCGCTCGCCTTACACGTTTGCTTGCGCATCGCCTTCATCTTTTTCAACGGTGCAGTCATCTCGTCGCGCTCGGCCATTCTCGAGGTTGAAGAACTTCTACGGCTGTTGCTGCTGAAATCAGTCACACCACTTGCATTATACCTCATACAAAATTTTCCACCGCTTTATATAGGCAACATACAGCGCATGCGTACTTAACGCATACCCCCCTAATCGATGTTTCTATTACAACGCATAACCGCCTAGTATCCGATGACTTTTATTTCCGGAAAAAAATCAGACGGTCATGTAGTGCGTTCGTTGACAAACGTTTATTTACAGCCAATTTTTCTACAATAACCACACCACTTAATTCCCTACACGCCACTGATCCCACACAACGCTTAAATTCATACTTTTAACCCGTCGTTTACGGTTTGGAAAAAGCATTGTTCGCGCTTCACATTCCTTTCACGATAAGAACCCCCCATTAGCGTCACAGCTGTTTTGCGTCACCATCCGATTTCTAGCCAGCGCCAAGAAAAAAATTACACGGTCACTTTAGTACGTCCTGCGTTAAATGTTACTTTCACATCGAATTTCTCTATTATTAACACTCCACAATATGCCTGATCCCTAACTAAGCGGCTGCAACGGTTCATTTTGGTATTTAAACGGTCACTTATTGATATTTTGATATCTTTCCTTTCACTGTTTTTACATAACTTTTGCGCATGCGCTCTTAACACATACCTAACGTTACACAACAACGCACCGGTTCGCTCATTCTTTGTCATGGCCACATCCCGAGCGCTACCTACGTCAACAAATGCCGCTGCAAAAGAACAAAGGTACTTCTTATTTTCATATAACTCTTACTTCTTCATTTACATATTAAACTATAAGTTTATTTTAGTGGTTATTTTGTTTTCCTATTACCCCGATTTATAATTTCTTCTTTAATTATTTCTTAGATCTGTCAGTTTCAAATACATTTCGTTTTCAAAACTTCCCTTTTCATATATGACAGAGGTCATTTTCATATAACTCTTATTTCTTCATTTACATATTAAACTATAAGTTTATTTTAGTGGTTATTTTCTTTTCCTATTACCCCGATTTATAATTTCTTCTTTAATTATTTCTTAGATCTGTCAGTTTTAAATACATTTCGTTTTCAAAACTTCCCTTTTCATATATGACAGAGGTTATTTCTATTCACAGTTATCATAACAACAACAACAACAAAATATTCATTATCTACTACATGGCAAACGTGCTATTTACTTTTTCCGGTAACTTACTATTTTCATATTTTATTTACTGCTATTTAATGCTTTCGTTCTTTTATTTATTTTTCCTATACACTTCACTTATTTACCAAATGATTCATTCACAGAAACCACCTACGACGCGCCGTCATTCTGCCGACACGCGCGTACTTAGACATGACCGTTCCCCTAGGTCGTGTCACCGGGGTGCCACGACCGCCAACAACACCCGAGGAGGAGGCTTCGTTGGACGCCACCGGGCCGGCGTTGACGGAGGTCGACCCGACCACAGTCGATCAACCCGACGGCCTCATGACATCTTTCACCGTACTCGGGGCGAATGGGTCCTGGTACACACCACCACCCGTCGATGAACTCTTTGAACGACATGGTTTTAATGAGCTATCATTAACACCGATAGATGCATCTACAGCATTGAAACGTCGCCGTATTGCAGCTCGTACGCGATCTGCTCAATTACTGCGCTTGGGACATTCGGACAGCGCACCGCCAATTTCACGCCACCGTCGTGCTGTCCCTCAATAAAATACACCGTTCACGTTCGCTCGTTTTCTATTACCTATAAGTTACCGTTGCTTACAGCTTTTTTAAATTATATATCCCACTCGTTTCGTTTTGCTAGCATAATAAACATACCGTCATTCCGCATCCATTTGTCCACCGCTTAACACGCCGCTACCTCGATAAAACAAGCCGCTGATTATCGCTTTAAACACACGCATAAGCGCTGTTTCCACAAAGCCAACCAGTTTATTTCAGCATCATTACAAATCCGGCTAACAAAGTCCCAGCCGTAGATCTATTTTCAGCCGCCCATATCTAGACCGACCGGCCGCGTCTCAACTTTCACCACGGCCGCCTATCCAGGGTACAGCGGCTAATCTCGGTCACACTGGGTTTAGTGCATTCGTACCCACGGTGATTTTATCGTAACCACGGTGGTTTTAACATAACCACATTGGTTTCTGCTATACCCCCGTATCGTAACTAGGGACGCCGTTATTATATTATTCACTAGATGGCGTTATCACGTAACTAGGGACGCTATTATTATTCGCTAGATGGCGTTATCCCGTAACTAGGGACGCCGTAACTAAGGACGCCGTAACTAGGACGTTGTTATTAACCACTAGATGGCGCTTTTCAGTCACAAAAAGTGACAGGCCATCAATCACGTTTTTTATAAGTAGGATCCCGATTCCACTCAGGTTACCAAAAAGCCTTTGATCTTTTTTTAATAAGTAGGATCCCGATTTTGAAATCGACGTTTTTTATGCACGTAGTTAGATACAACAGGGGGCGTGGTTTGGGGCCAGTGTATCCTACTAACTACTCACAGATCTTCCAGAAAACCAAATATATTTTCTTTTACCGGTGTTTCTGTACGCCGTATTGCTTTCCTATAGTTCTGGTGTGTTGGACAATCTTGCAGGAGGTGTTACACTGTCATTGGAGCTGTGCTAATAGGACATATGTCGGTTTCTCCAATGCTTTTATTTATAAAGCGCAGTACATATCCGAAATGCATTCTGTTCAGAGGGACAGGACACGTAGACCCTCTGAGCATTTTCTTGGTGTTAGTAAATTAGTAAATGATGTAAACATATGAGTTTTAAAAACGACTGTTTATCACATTTTGGAGCGCAGTAGCGCAGCGGTAAGAGCTCGGGACTCTCGACTGAGAAAACGCGGGTTCGAATTCTGTGCGGCGGTCTTGAACCTTGGGCATGTTCCTTTATTCTACATTGCTTCAGTTCACTCAGCTGTATGAATGAGTACCTGGCTATAGACAGCGGTGGATATTTGTGTACGAATAGTCTTCACGCATTAATTGGCTGATTGCTTCCCAGAGAAGTAGAGATGGTGCTCGTTTGAACAGGTCTGCCAGTAGGTTATTGTAGTTATCCGGAATATCACTACGAACGTACCTGATACATGCGCGAATGCGGCAACGGTCAACACAAAGAGAGTCCAACACGCCATGACGGTTGTATGTGTGATTTCTGCAAAGACAACGACACGTAAACGAAATTAGTGTGTGCTACAAAACCTCTCTTGCCTAGTCGTTCAGCTTCATTTTTTATTGAACAACGTGTGAACAGTTTTACCACTTCACGCCAAGTTTCGATTGGTCTAATCGAAATTACTTAAGAAGTTTATCCGAAGCCGAAGACTTCACCAAAAGTAAATCATACATTTACCCAAACGAGATAGCATGCCATAGTGGATACTATAATATATGGATACTATAAATTTATAGTATTTACGTTTTACAAAATTATTGTAAACGATTGGCAGCAGATTGAATTGCGGAAGCAGGTTTAAACTCATACCGGAGCTAACATTTGTTGTTAAACAGAAAAACATCCGAACAGTACAAATTTGTAAGCAATGAACATTTACTTACCTTCGCTGAGCTGTAGCGCGCTTTCCAGGTTTCTGTGAAAGATTCAAGCTCTACTGCTTTCTATCTCCGGTTTCGCCTTTATATATCCATTTCTGATGGCCATTTTGAGTCATAAAGAGACCGCGGCTGTAACTCAACTGACACTGGAGCAGGGCGGTCACCAGTAACACTCCACCATGTCCTCTGCAGGAAGCCGTTCACATTATTTACGGACGTATCAAACTATCAAAACTTACGATATATGAAAACGATGAAGAATGATTTTACGTCAACATATGGGTCAGTCAAACTCTGGTTCGCCGTCAGGCAGTGTATGTTACGCGATATAACATCTTGAATATATTTTCAAATAATGGGATGTAGTGCAATATGTTTTGAAGGAAAATGAAAAGTAGGTGGCTACGTGCGTGACATATATGTTTATGGATGCACACAAATCCATACAGGAATGGTGTGTTGTCATGGGGTGAGGATTTGCGCTGGTGTTTCTTCGTTTTATTCTCTTTTTCGTGTTTTTCTCTGTGAAGACGTTGACGGTCATATTGCATTAGTGTATACGTGACTTTGATGTTCAATGGTGTCTGGAGCTCTGCTCTTTTTAGAAGGTATGTGCGTGCGTGTGTGTATGCGTGCGTGCGTGCGTGTGCATGTGTGCGTGTCTGCATCAACCATTAATTTTAGATTTGTCTCTACAAATAACTAATGTCGATTACTGTGGCTCACTTCGATGATCTAAATCACGAATGCACAGTACGGAATGTCGATATATTTCCGGTGATATTAAAAAGTATTAAATTCCATTATTGCCACTTCATGTACATCTGCTGTACATGACATTGCAATAATATAATTTAGTACTTTTGTTATATTACCATAAAGATAATAATCTTGTCTACAGATTAACTGATGGGTGTACAAAAGGATTTAATTTATATGTTTGAATTATTACCGTTTGAACATCGCAAAACATAGGCGGCTCTTTGTTCGCCTCGTAGAGACGAAACAGCATTGTTCAAACTGTAATACCTCAAAAAGTAAAAATATGATGGGTTCATCCAATTACATATTTGTATATAATATTATTATATTTACGGTGACATAAGAAATATTAATTTCTACGATTTCAGTTTTAGGTGAAGTTTGAAATACCAAACCGTATCACCAACTGTAGCTATGTGTCGCAATAAACTATTCACAAAATGTTACACGTGACCGAAAGAGGAGTTGAATAGAGACACCGAGGGGATTAAAACTATTTAAATAGCATGACACTTAGTCTTTAATGTTCACATACTGACCAATAGTTTTCGTTATCACCTTTCAACTTTCCTTGCTGCTTTGCTTGTCTTCCAACCTAATTACATCATTTAAAAAATCGGATCAACTCGGTTGCTTAAATATATCTGCACTTTTGTTGATTGAGCATTACATGCAGTAATAAAGTTCCTTTGCCACAATACTTCTTAAACTTCGTTGAATACCGTAGTGCTTGATCTTTTTGTCACCCTGTTCTCAGTAGCAAGAAAGTGTTAACTAGATTTAACACGGTCGTAGCCATATTGTCATTCAAAGCAACATGATTCCGATAGCATTATGCAGAGAGAGGACTATTTGGCTAACACGCCCACGTCGCTGGAATTTGACACAACGGGCTGATGACGAGATCATGTTTATCATTCTATATAATAATGAATATTACAATGACCTAGTATTAAAGCTAAATCGTATCGTCTTGTTCAACCATCTTCCTTAAAGAGAATGTTCGCTGATTTTCTTTGAATGGTTCATTGGCATGCCAAAATGTGCAATGCAGTTGTCTCTGTAGGTAGCAAAACGTGGTTATCATATTTCATCGCCAACTTATTTATTTTCAAATTGATAAGGAAAGGGAACATCGCACTACTAAGACGTATTGCATTGATGACATGTTTTCTTTGATAAGTTATTTCTCTTCTGTGCTAAATGTAGGTGCTCTTATGTGTATCCATCATACTGTGTGATATTTATACTTTTTATTAAATGTAGCCATCTTTTATATGACATCCATATTATGTGTGTGAAGTGTATCCGTCTTATTATGTAACATCCATACTTTTTGTGTAGTGCATCCATCTCTTTAAACGACCTATTTGCAGGTGTACAATATACAAAATGCGGTGCTGCAGTTATTGTAAACACTCAAAAATCACCATCTTGGAATCTAATGTATACACGTAGTGCATCAAGCTGGTGGGCTTATTTTCACATTCACGATGGTCATTCACACGTCGTGTTTTCTAAAATATTAGTTCTCAATTCTCGTATTGATGGTCCGTTTATTCGTTTACTCAAGTTTGCGTCACATTCTCGTTACCGATGGGCGTCGTCTTAATATGATCCACCTTTAACATTATTAATCGCACGTTGGTTTATCCATTCTGGTAACGCGATATGAACAATATCATTATATCAATTAAGTGCCTTTCCTCAAACGTTGTGTTAACAATATGTCGCCTTATTATAATTATTGACAATAATAACGCTTAACCTTTTCGTGTTTATGAAATTTGTAATATACAGCGTCGTACATTTAGCAAATCATCTTTTTTCTACCCAGGAGCGCATGTGTGCGTGCGTGCGTACGTGCATGCGTGTAAGCGTGCTTACGTGCGTGTGTGTGTTTGTGTGCGTGTGCGTGTGTGCGTTTACGTGTGTGTGTATGTGTGTGTAAATTTGCATGTGCTTGTGTGCGTGTGTGCTTGTGTGCTTGTGTGCGTGTGTGCGTGTGTGTCTGCATGTACGCGTGTGCGTGTGTGTGTGTGTGCGTGTGTATGTGTGTGTGCGAAGATGTAGAAGTGCGGGAGTACGTGTGTGTGTATGCATGCGTGCGATTGTCCGTGTACGCAATCACTATACTAATAAATAAATATAATTGTTAATCAAGACAAACAGTTCAGTTTGTCAAAAGTACATTCACAAATGGTGAGTTGTTGTTGTTGTTGTTGTTGTTGTTGTTGTTGTTGTTGTCGTTGAGAATCTGCTGAAGATAAAGTGGCGGGACATAGTATCAGATTCTGAGGCGCACACCTAGGCTGGCTAGCTAAGTATCTGCACCATGCTAAAGTAATCACAGCCGAGATGGGGTGGCCGCATATCAGAATATCATAATCACGTCTGCCAAAGAGGGCATTCTGTTGTGAGATAGCAAAAGGGGCTCGCGCTTGCGGTCAACACATAACATTATAAAGACATCTTGAAGGCATCTCTTACATATAAACTGGCTAGTCCTTTCATTTGGCCGCCACACTTGCCAACTTGCCCCCAACCCTAAAGCCACCCTGTCTTATCACAAGTTATCAACCCAGTTACCATTTGCCGTGTCCCAAAACAGCGCTTTTGATCAAAACCAGCAATATATTCCTGTGTGTGTGTATATATATATATATACATATATATATATATATATATAAATATATTCCTTTGCAAATCGCACTGATGACCGTATGTGTGCGTGTGTGCGTGTGTGCGTGTGTGCGTGTGTGCGTGTGTGCGTGTGTGCGTGTGTGCGTGTGTGCGTGTGTGCGTTTGTGCGTGTAATGCACTTTCAACCATTGAAAGTGTTCTTTTCGGGCATTGCCAACAGTGGAATTTCAATAAAAGAAGGCCTGAAGAGAATTAACATCGGTCTTGGTCTTGGGAAAGGGAATCTTGTGATCATTAAGCGTGGCACAGCGTAAAAACAGGGTGCAGCGTCCTTCGACCAGAAACGTAATACAGAAGCCAAAATAATAATAATAAGATACCTTCTATTGCGCCTAAATGTTTGGAAACGAAGCTCAGAGGCGCATCAAGACAACAGGATTGGTCAATCTCAAAATCCATAAGCAGTATTCCAATTGTCAACAGATGAGTCAAGGCGCTAGGAAGCTATGGTGGATAAGCAAGATTGTAAAGATAAGTTTTTAAATGACGATGGAATTTGTTTATATTTTCAACTGATCTAACACTAAGAGAGAGCATATTCCAAAGAGTTGGTGCAACAACAGAAAAAGCCCTAGCTCCAATGTTAGTGTTGACTCTAGGAAAAAAAAGTAGGTTAGAAGTAAATGGGTTTTCTTACAGGAGTAAGCAGTGAATGCAAATAAGATGGTTGCGTAACGGTACATATTTTAAATGTCATACTATATCGTACAAAAAGCCAACTCAAAGACTTCAAAAGTGGTACGGAGCGAGAAAAACGAGATCCTATAACTACCCTTGCCAGACAATTTTGGACGCGTTGAAGTTTTGTAATATCCTTGATAGCGATATTATAAAGGAGGGAACTACAATAGTCAAGTCTGCTGCTAACAAGCGCTGTTGCAATAGTTTTAGCAACAGAAAATGACATATACCGGCGAACATCACGAATATAATAAGTTGACGATTTCCCTTCGGTCAGCTGGAAATCGTCAACTTGCGAGACCGCGAACAAGATGCAAAGTCGGAGACGCGAGTTTTATGGCAGCAGCTCTAGACCTCTGAAACAATTTACCCATATCAATGAGTGAACTAAACAACGAAACAGCTTATAAAAGTGCATTAAAAACACTCTATTTTAATCGATATTTTAACTCCAATAGCCGCAGCAGTCCCGGATCTGAGGAGTGAACTACTTGTTTTCAATGCATGTAAGGAACACAGAGACTTTTAAGAGCACTTTTAAACACTCTCTTTTAACCAATATTGTAACTGCTATTGTGACTTTTAGACTTGGCATTAAGTTTTTATCAGTTATCTTTTGTTTATATGACACGATAATATTAATATTTAAAGATAATTTGTTAATATTTGTTTAAATACTAAATTAATAACTTTTTGGATTTATTACTATTTGCATGTAAAGCGCATTGAATAGTTTCTAACTAGAGTTGGCACTACATAAGTATATGTATTTATTTATTTTAGTTTATAAAAACAGCAACGACATGTTTGAGATGTGTTGGTGGAAATTTAAGTTACTATCAAAGACCACTCATAGATTCCGCACCGAAGTTGCTACCGTGATATGCTGATTCAAAATAAGGGCAGGGAAAAACATCAAGTTTACTACGCTGCATTGGATAATGATCAGCTCAGTTTTATTTGCATTTAATTTGAACTTGCGGTCATTCATCCAATGGAAGATATATTGGAGGCAATCTCTAAGTTGGTTACGGGAGCGATTTGCATCCGGGGTAGCCAACGAAATGTAGATCTGAATATCATCAACATAAATATGATGATCCATGTTATGTCTTTGTATAACAGAGCTTAGTGGCGTGGTGCATACAGTAAAAAGCAAAGGCCCAAGAACAGAAGCCAGGGGAACACAAAATAAAATTGGTAGTGCAGCAAAAAAGCAGTTCCCAATCTTTACTGTATATATCAGTTACGTACGAAGAAAATGAGCTTAGAGCTGTGCCAGATATGCCGTACCACTTTATTAAGCGTTCAATGAGAATGTTGTGATGATCAATCGTATAAAAAGCAGCAGAGAGATCAAGTAAGGTAAGCCATCTACCATTAGTAATGTTCAAGTTAATGATATTTGGTGGGAACATTGGCGGATCTAGATCTAGGAGAATTGTTGGTGCAGGAAAGGTGCAAAACAAGTAGAAATAATGAATGATAAGTATTATTCTTACCTTAATATTATTCATAAAGTAGACATACAGCTGAATATTGAGCAAAGTTGTGCTTAAAGTTACTTTCCCTTCGATAAATTTGTAAACAAGATTTAATTATAGAGAAAATGTGATGGGAGGAAAGATGAAGGGACGAAAAGAAGTGAGACTAAATGTGATAGAAGAGAAGTCGATACAAGGGACGATGACAAGAGGAAAGGTGACAAGAGAAAAAGCGACAGAAACGAATGGAACGGAAGAGAATGTGACAGGAGATAAGACGGCAGGGGGAAAAGACAACAATCAGACAGATGCATACCGGAGAAGGAGCTACTCTGAGGCAGTGATTAAGGGAGCTATGAGAAAAGAGAGGGTGTTCTTTGGCGACTCTATTCTTATAAAGACATATAAGACACTAAGCGAGGGGAGGACGTCGTTGTTTGTCTACCGGGGGCTAGGATAAAACATGTGACTGAAAGGGTAGATAATACAGATAGGGAGGTAACAACTGGGATAGTACACAAGTACAGACAGTTAGCGAGGAAGCTAAAGAAGATAACAGTGGAACAGATTACTCTCTCAGGAATGTTGCCAGTAATGGGAGGAAGGGGAGCAAAATATAGAAACTGCAAGAGGATGGCGATCAACGCACTAATTGAGCAGATGTGTGAAGAAGAGCGGATGGGATTCACAGAATTATGAGGATATGTTTTATGAGGGAAGATATGTACATGAGAAAGCGCCTCCATCTAAGTGGAAAGGAGGCAGCAGTTTTCTCAGAGAACTTACTGCGATCTGTCGACAGTGGGATATGTTGTGTCCATTTAAAATAGATTCGCAGGGGGGACTCACAGAAAAGCCTGAAACTGGAGGCATAAATAAAGACAGCACAAATAAATCAGCAAAGAACAGTCTGGAAAACAGTTCTGAAGCTGGATATAGATGTGTTTTTTATGCAAGGAGTATAGTAAACAAAAGAAATGAACTAAACATTATGGTAGAACATTTTGACCCTCACATAATAGGTACACCCGAATCATGGGCCATTACCGATATATCAGATGCCGAATTGGGACTGACGGGATACGGAGTGTTTAGAAAAAATAGAATAAGCAGGAGGGGAGGTGGAGTAATTTAATGCATTACAGAATCTATCCAGACTTATGAAATAGAATTAGAACGAAAAGCAGATTGCGAAGACGCTGTTTGGTGTAACACAGATACAGGAAGTTCAACGTTAATAGTTGGGTTAGTTTATCGAAGTCCAAACATAAGCAGAGGAGAATGAAAAAGTACAAAACGCTATAAGGGAAGTGAGCAAACGGGACTGCATTATTATGAGAGATTTTAACCACGGGCATATACAACGGAAATCTCTACAGAGAGTAGGTAGTGAGTAATTTTTTTGTTTAAGTGCAAGTTTCCTTTCTCAACATGTGCTAGAACCAACCAGGGGTGAGAATGTGTTAGACA
The DNA here is from genome assembly GCA_963995525.1 of Escarpia spicata. NCBI lineage: Eukaryota > Metazoa > Annelida > Polychaeta > Sabellida > Siboglinidae > Escarpia > Escarpia spicata. The sequence continues at coordinate 42,005,222 of OZ023211.1, read as the reverse complement.
TAGCGTTGTCATCACAGAGTGAATTAGTTGACAATGTCATGATATATGAGCCACTAGGGAGTAGTGATGACAACCAGATACATTTTACCATCAAAATAAAACCAGAAAGGAATAGTAAAAAAACAGTACAGGAGAAATTTCCACAAAGGAAGATATAAGGACTTGAGGAAATATTTAGCAAAGATAGACTGGAATAACACACTAAAAAATAAGACAGCAACAGAATGCTGGAATATCTTAAACAGTGAAATTGAGTGCATCGTCAATAAATTTGTTCCTTTGAAAAAAACAAGGGAAACCGTCCAAAAAGAAACACTTATCGAACGAAGCCATTAGAAAAATTAAATACAAACAAATGATGTTGAAGTCATATAGACGCACTGGAAATCATGAAGACTATAACATTTATAAAGACGCACTTAACAAAGCTTCAGCTGAAATTAGATATTCAAAGAGAAGCTGTGAAAAAATTAGACTGTAATATCACAACAAGACAGCAGGAGTTTGTATGCGTATGTTCGAAGCATACAGAAATTTCAGGATAAGGTCGGTCCTATAAAAGATAAAATATAATATCACAGGGATTCTTAATGGCCGAATATCTGAATTAGTATTTTAGTTTGGTGTTTACCAGGGAAGACATTATATCACTGCCAGTACCAGATGCTAAGTTCAAGGGGCAGAATCAGACAACTCAGGAGAGTTAATTTTAACCCCGGAACAGGTATCTCAGAAAATAAGGGCTATGAAGGATAATAAATTACCTGGGGTGGATGGGATTCCTCCCAAACTACTATTGAAAAATTGTAGAACAAATTAGCATACCGCTTGTAAAAGTTTTCAATTTGTGTTTAGAAGAGGGGGTGGTTCCTTTAGAATGGAAAGAAGCAAACATTATACCGTTATTTAAGAAAGGTTCCAGAAACAAGTCAGAGAACTATAGACCAGTGCGTTTAACATCGGTGATTTGCAAATTATTAGAAAGATTAATTAAAGATCGCAAGTTGGATTTTCTTGTTAAACATAACTTGATAAACTCATCTCGTCATAGGTTTCTAAAAGCGAGGTCATGCTTACCAAATATGTTATGTTTTTTGGAAGATATCACTAAGTGAGTAGAAGAGGGATCACCTGTAGATATCATTTATTTAGATTTTCAAAAAACTTTCGACAAAGTGCCACATCAAAGATTACTGCTTAAACTAAAGGCCCATAGCATATATAATGGTATAATAAACTGGATAGAAAAATGTCTGACAGAAGACAACGGGTAGTAGTTGTTAGGGAGGCTTCAAACTGGAAATCAATTTTGAGTGGGACACCACAGGGATCAGTACTGGGACCTATGCTATTCTTTATATATATATATATATATATATGCAAATGATACAAAAGTGTTTAGAAGGATTAAAAGTGATGGAGATAGACACCATTTACAAGATGATCTTGACAGGTTGATCAAACGATCTGAAAAGTGGCAAATATTGTTAAATTTTGGGAAATGTAAATGCCTCCACACAGGACATGGGAACGAAGATGTACAATATACAATGGGGGGTACTGTACTAAGTACTACTGTAAAAGAAAAGGACTTAGGGTTAACCATTAGTGCTGATATGAAGGTTTCAGAGCAGTGCGGAATTGCAGCTTGAAATGGAAATCAAATCCTTGGATGCATTAGGCGAAATATAGCTTATAAAAAGAACTAATAATACCTTTGCACAAAACAATAGTTAGGCCTCACTTAGAATATTGTATACAAGTGTAGAGGCCATATCGCAAGAAGGACATATATATGCTAGTAAGAGTACAGAAGAGAGAGACTAAAATGATACCAAAACTGAGGGATTTTAGTTATGAAACACGCCTAAAAGAATGTGGTTTAGAGAGGAGATCAAATGGAAGTGTTTAAAATTTTGAATTGTTATGAAATTATTGATAAAAACAATTCTCATGTAAGAAAGATAGAAGGACTAGAGGACATGAAGTTACATTAGTAAAGGAACAGTGTAGATTAGATATAAGAAAGTTTACATTCTCACAAAGGATTGTAAATGAATGGAACATAGTATGTGCTGATTGTGTGGGTGCTAGTAGCGTAAATATGTTTAAAAATAAAATCGACACAAAACTCTGAAGGACGGAATACACGTATGTAAAAGGGTTGGACTCTCGATAAGCCAAAGGGCTTCCTTGTCCACCTGCCATCTAGAGTTAATTATCTGGGTGGCAATCTTGTTAAGTCTTGTTATATCTGGATAATGTCATTATGAACCTGTAAGAGGGCAGTCTATGTTGAATGAAACTGTCTATATGTCCTGGTGACTGACCTTTTAAAGTGAAGAAGGAGCGGCGCACACTGACGTTGTTTCTATGGTCATGTTACGTTGAACTTTTAATAGGATATGATGTTTTGGTGTAGATGTTGTGTGATTTGTGTATATGACGGACGAGAACATTACAGTATTCTAGGAGGAGCTGCAGTGAGTATCAATGTTTTGTTTAGATATAATTATTAAGAGAGGAAGGGGAAGACCAAGGAGAAGATGGGAGCAGGACATCAGCGACTGGTTGGAAGACGACATCGTGAGAGCAGGGCGACGAACGGCAGACAGAGCAGCGTATCGTGGGATAATCCGTGCAGCCACGTCTCGCAGAGATATGCTGAACTGAAGAAGAAGAATTATTTTAGACGGTAGACACAGCGGGGAACGATATGTCATCCTAGTGTAGGGGGTGTTGTAATAGACGCTAGATAATAAGGCTGGAGCATGTGCTATTAATAGACTTGGCAAGTAGCCAGGGGAACATGACAGGACATTATTTCCGTGACACACCTGCGAAAGTGTCCCGGTGGCGCACCCTGGTGTTGACAATTGTCAGTGTACAATATCACTGTTGAACAAATTAAGGTGTAAAATCAGGCTTACGGGGTCATACGAATCTTATTGAACTAATCCCAAGGATCAACCTGAACATCTAGAGTAGGGCGTTATTGACCTGTTCGGAGAGTCGTCCATTTCGGCTCTGTTCAAAGTATCATGTGTACAATTACGTTCATCTGCACAGAGCAAAATTCTATTTAAATAAACAGTGACAAGAACAAATGGAATGCCTGCCGTCAAAGTGAACTTGACATAACACGGATTAGCATAAATAGCTAAAAATAATCAACAGTCGGTTCACAATGCAAAGAAACATTTTAGCTATTCGTTCTTCTGTTTACAGTTTTTAAACTCAAACTTCCCCACAATTCCATATACACACATGCGCAGTAGTGTAAATTAGCGATCTCCAAACATGTCAACGATAAACATAGTTGTCAGTTGGCAGTTAGAGTCATATTGCACCCTAATGGTGCATATAGGCTGCAAATAAGTTGTTGCACCCCATCAGCACCCTACATGTAGTTGAAGCCTAATTTCTTAGTCTGCAAGTGAGAGCCGCGGTATTGGTGGCCGAGGGGAGTCCCATGGCCGTTTGTGTAATAAAATAAATGTGTACTGCCACATTGTGGTTGAAGTGGCATATACGGGAGAGCCTGACGATGGATTTTGAGGAACCTCAAAGGGCGTGCAATTTGAGGTTTTTGGAAAGCCTAACGGCGGGTTTTGGTGAACTTCAATGAGGTGCCATTCGAGGTTACGTGAGAGCATGAAGGTGTTTTGGCTAGCTTCAGGGGATGCAATTGGAGGTGTTTAAGGTCCCCTACACTATTCTCTCTGTATCCGCCCCTGGTTATTACTTTTCGTCGCTGGTCGGACCGAGGACGTTACCCATCATACAATATACCTTTTCCGTCGGCATTCTGCCATCTGGCGGCAGTTAATGGAACTGCGGTTGCGGGTCGCTCACCGAACCGCGGAAGCCACACATACGATTTTTCATGGTAACGATCGATATGTGCCGTTCGGAAATATGAGCAAATGTTTGGAATAATCGCTATTTCTTTGGATTCATTAGAAATATAATGAATTGCAGTTCACGAATATGTCAGTATCTAAACATGTTCTATTTTTGTTTGATTTACAAACAGTGTTTACAAGTCGGGTCAAAGCAAACGGCTTGTCCATTCTAGACTGATTAACGCACGTTTAGATGTGATTATTTACATGACTATGACTATTTTAAGAAGATACATGAATCCTATTCAGAAAAAATATGTGTTACCCCAAATATATTATTATGCCGGCACAAAATGTCACCACAAAGCTTCCGTGTTCGTGAACCATTTACATAATATTATTAGAACTGGTGAGTATGGGAAAATGCATTTTTACACCGGGCTATCGAAATTCGATAGATCGATTTCCTGAGTGCTGATTATACATACACATACATGTAAATCTGGAATCGTGTTTAGTTTTATTAAACTCAGTATCATTTTACATTAACAATGTCAATGATAACAATGCTAATACTTTCTATCAATTTATGTTTTCAGAATATATGGCTGCTGCAAAACCTAGAAGATGCAAGAATAAAAAAAAACGTTGTTGTGTTTCTGACAGCATCACACCAGGATATGTGACTGACAACAGGAAAACTAATACGTTCCATATTCTGTCAGAGGATGCAAAATTGTGCAAAATATAGAGTAAACTGTACTCTTGAATTACCAATTTAATTTGTTGTGAAGTAAATGTGCTACTTTTCCGGAGCTATACTTTATGTTGAATAAAATGTGCAGTATTCAAGATGTTCTGTTGTTCCACGAAAGTTCATATTTACCGTGTCATTTGACTTGTAGATTAAATCACATTTTGTGAAGCAATAACAAATACACAGATGGGCGACCGCTACATAAATAGGTTTCTATATGTAATATAGAAATAATTGGTCTTCTTGTACAATATCACATATTTATTTGTGCTTTGTGGCTCCATTCTTTCTTCATTACATTTCTTATAGCTCAGCCGATGTGTATGAATTGTGCATTTTATGATACAAGCATGAAATTTGGCACACACTTAGAGCATATAAAAAACAAAAATATTTGGATATAGGGCCGACTCAGATTTCGCCCTGGAAGGCGTTGGCGGCCATTTTTCAAGATGGCCGCCTAAAACCTATTTTACCCATATCTTAATAACTGCGCCACTTAGTGCAGTCATTGTGGTACCAAAACATAGGTTTTCGGTGTCAACAATTTCAAATATGTTAGTTTTCACCTTCTCCGACATTCACTTCCGCCATTGTTAAAAATGACGGTCGCTAAGCTCACAAAGGTCAAAGATGGCACATATGCTACTATTTGTTTGCGCCAATATTATTATCCGCCATTTTTAAAGACGGCACCTTTCAAAGCAAATTTTCCTAATATCTTAAGAACTAAACCACTCAGAGAGATAGCTGTGGTGTCAAAATTTTGTTTTTCTGTTTCAAATATGCTACTTTTGATGTTGTCGGACATTTGTATCGGCCATATTTTCCAAAATGGCGGCTATTTTCGAAAATGGCCACCTACAATTGCTATTTTACATATAATACGGTAAGCTAAATCCACGATAGGGGTATTAAACCACGTTCCTTTCCATCTTATTTTCATTTTATTAAAGTTTACCCTCAAAACGCCACTCAAGCTTAATACTTAATACCCCTTTGGACAATATTTCGTGATAGGAACATGACTAGATTACTAGATAACTTGAGGATTACAAAAAAGTAAATTTCAAGAATATATCACGCGGGTGCATGGGGACCCCATCTTCCGACTCCGATATGCAATTGGGTTTTGGCGAGCCTAAAAGTAACTACACTACCCCTCCTCGACAGAGCAAACTATATCCAATACTGCTACCACGACAAACCTATCCCCTGACCCGCGAAATATGTCCAAGAGCTTCACCACCCCGCCCCTCCCCCTCCCCCCTCCCCCCGCTACAGAATGAACTTGGCGAGCCTGAGCCTCCAAACTATTCATTCAGAAGCCTAAGTTGTATAATCTATCTACGAAAGCCTAGGCGGCTCGCGTTATTTATTGACATATTTTATATGCATTACGGACAACCTCGCTCTTAGTGCATCGCACAATGCACACTGTCCAGCGGCCGCCACTAATATTTTATTATAGTCTACCTATCTCCACCTTACTAGAGGACACGATTCAACACAATCACAAAAGATATACCGTTGAAAATCTTGTAAGCGTTATAATAGTTACTTATGTTTATGTTTGTGTATAAATATATATACAGGCTGTATATATATATACTTATATATATATATATATATATATATATACGTGTGTGTGAGTGAGTGGGAATTGGGTGGCTGGGTGGCTGGGTTAGTGCGTGTGTGTGTGTGAGTGTGTGTGTGTGTGCGCGTGTGCGTGTGCATGTGCGTGGTGTGTGTGGTTGATTCTCCTGCAACTGATGCACACAGATTTCCTACAATTGTTTTCTCACATCTCACAACAGGTCGTTCTAAGTCGATCAAGCGCTCGACTCTCGATACAAAAAATTTCATTCTCCAAACAGCGACTCGTTTCCGGTCGCAATCTCCTTCCGACACTCTTCGAGGGAGTTATGACGCTACGATAAAACAAGGCGGATTCTTCCTGAAAGGTTGGTCACACGTTTGATACGGTACGGAATGAAGGTAAGTTAAAAGTTGTTTTTATTCGAATAAAACTAGCGGTACTGCTAATTGTAGATGTGACGGCAGTAGTACTACATAGTACAGATAGTGGTAGTGGCATTGGCAGCGGTAGCAGTAACAGTTCATCGCATATGATTCGTGACTTAATTTATTTGAATGTGAAATACATTGTTGTTCTGCCTCTTTTCCTTGTTATCCAGAAAGAGGCAGGACTCGATACCAGTCCTCGAGTTTTGCATGTTTTTGTTAGTTTGTTCTTCTTTATTACTCATTAACTGCGCCAGTATGTGTATGACTGTAGATAGCTGCGCCGCCTGACGGTCTGTATGTCAAGCCAAGGTGTCTCGTGTTGAGTTTTTCGGCCATGTTTGATTTGCGGTTTGTTGTGCGCGTGTAGGCCCAGATAAGTATCCTCAATAAATCGTTCTACTCTTCGCATTGGTGGTGTCTAATTGCTCGGAGCTTCAGTGAAACCTATTGACCTTACTGGCATGATGGCAGCGATCCAAAAGAACCACGCGCAACAAAAAACTGTTAAAACTTTGGTCACTCGCACTAACAGCTTCGAACCACAATTATTCAGCAGTGTTCCCGCTGGGTAACGCCACCAGAAAGTTAAGATATGGCAAGTCCACGAGCACCGAAGCAGTGGTGTTTAACGAAACAAGAGACTGTCAACACGTTCGAAAACTGGCGGCAGAACTTACTGTATGTCCTGTCACTGGACAACAATGCCACTGGATTCTTAGCAGACGACGCGAGGTGGGAGAAGAAGACAGCGGCCCATCCAAACCGTGGACTAACTGATGACACAGGCAACGTGCCAGGCTTAACCCCCCGTAAGGCTCAGCAGAAAACGTACATGTTTAACTTATGCTTGGTCAAATCGCAAATTACTGCCCGATCATTTCACGGAACGCCCTAATCAAAAACTCCACTTCACTCGCAACCATCTGGCAAGTCATTAGACTACACTACTGGTTCCAGTCCACAGGCGCATACTTCATTGACTTCACTGACATACGCCTCGAGCCTAACGAGAGACCAGAAGACTTACATAAACTTTTGGTCGCCTTCATCGAAGACAATATGCTCAGATCCGAAGTAAACATATCACATCATGATCAAAATATCACAGAGGACGAAGAAATGACCCGTACATTAGAAAACTTGTTGTGATCCTCACTTGGTTGCAGCTCATTCACACAGATTTGCCCAAACTAGTTAAACAGAGATATGGTACTGAACTACGCACGCGCACTTTCGCGTCGATCAAGCCGAAAATCTCACAGGCGTTAACATATCTACTAGAAGAAATCCGATCGACCGAAGACGCAAGAGTTATGCAAGCTGCAACCATCCGTCCACAAGTCAGACCCTCAGTACCAAGACGTACACCAGGCCCACATGCCTATCCCCGACGTTCGACAAGCACCAGAGTATGCCCACTATGTAAACAAGCTGGACGTAGCAACTTTCGTCATTTTCTGAGTGAATGCATATACTTACCGTAAGAAGACCGACGCTACATAGCCAAAGCACGACAGGTTATTGACATACTTGACGATGAAGACGAACACAACTCCAGAGAACCTGAAGAGATCAAAATCATCGCAGCGCAAAGGACGCATACAGCCGTATGCGCGGGAACAACTCGTTGAACTCCAACACAAGTTTGATGAACTAGAATCTATGGGCGTGTTCGTCCGTCCTGAAGACGTCCCCATCACAGTCGAATATCTCAACCCATCGTTCTTAATCAAGAAACGTAACGGAGGCTACAGACTGGTAACGGCATTCACAGACGTTGGTCGCTACAGCAAGCCACAGCCCGCTTCCATGCCAGACGTAGGCAGCACCCTATGTAAAATCGCGCAGTGGAAATACATAGCGACCATTGACCTGTCCAACGCATTCTACCAAATCCCACTGTCACGCGACTCCATGAAGTATTGCGGCGTCGTCACCCCATTCCGTGGGGTACGGGTGTACGCTCGTTCCGCATTGGGAATGCCTGGCTCCGAAACCGCGCTAGAGGAACTCCTGTGTCGAGTATTAGGAGATTTTCTCGAGGAAGGCGTAATTACGAAGCTTGCAGACGACGTTTACTGCGGGGAAAATACCATCACAGAACTCCAACGAAACTTCAGAAGACTACTACAATGCCTGGCAAATAGCGGCCTCCGATTATCCGCCGCACAAACGATCATCTGCCCGACAAGCACTGTAATACTCGGTTGGGTGTGGCACCTAGGCACCATCCATGCCAGTCCACGCCGCATCGCCACATTGGCCAGTTGCTACGCACCCATGACAGTAAAAGCAATGCGCTCATTCGTCGGAGTATACAAGATGTTAGCGCGAGTCGACCCCCGGCTCGATGGCGTGACAGCCGGACGCCAGTCAAACGACCGCATAGAGTGGACAGACACGCTACATGAAGCGTTCAAACGCGCACAGGACAAGTTACACAAACGAACAAAATGATAGCTCTACCACGACCGGAAGATGAGCTGTGGATCGTAACCGACAGATCAGTGAAACAGCGCGGCATAGGAGCCACAATTTATAATAATAATACATTTATTCGTACTAAAAAATTGTACAATTCGATTAAATCAATGTATATACGTTACTGTATACATAAAACAGTAAGCAATGAGCGCAGCTCGTCAATGGCTAAAAAATAAGAGCTACCCACATTATCTATATTATATAATACATATTTTGCAAATGAGACTCTACATACTAATTCATCATCCAGCCCCTCCTGGTAGTGGTCTTGAATCATACCATAAAACTGATTAGACGTCATTCGAAAGAACGTCATGGCATCAAGTTTGAATTTGGACATGATATAGTTAAAACTTTTAGACATGTATGACCCACTACCTGGAAGGGCTAGATGAGAGAGCATTTTCAAACTGGAGTTACTGCATTTCAAGCAACTCTGCATAAATCGTACCATTGGATTCATAATTTGAATTTGAATCGGTAAACAGTCTGCTAAAAGTGGCACCATATTACAATGCGTGCAAACTGGTAGACTAAACTGTTTTCTGATTACCTTTGCGCCACGTAGTATAAAACATATCAAGATGTTTGTCTTGTAAGTTCCACAGACATACACCATAGAAAGATGTACAGTACGACATATAGAATTGACGTTTCATGTTTATATTACAAAACCCAAAATTAGCAGTTAATGCATTTACACGCCATATAAAATCATGACGCATATCTTTTACCATAGCCTGGTGAGCGTCAGGACCAATAATGTGGCCTAAATTCAACCCTTTTTTACTGTTTCACTTTTAAACCATCAAAATAAAATGGGCAGTCGGTACCACTGCCATATTTAATAAGTTGACATTTTGCCGGGTTGAATTGTAAATCATATTCATATGCAAATTTTAGACATATAACACACATTTTGTTCAATGCATATATCGATGGAGCTACCAAAGATATATCATCAGCATAGCCAACAGCACCATAGTACTTATGACCAATCATACAGCCGAAACCAGACATGCAGAGTCTTGTTAACATTTCACCAATGTAGATAGAAAATAAAATGGGGAACAACACCCCACCCTGCTTCACACCATTAGTAGTGGAGAAATGCAGTGACATGGAATTGTTCCATGATACATTTAAATGTTAATTAGTGTACATATAAAGTAAACATCTGATTAAAAGGGGATTCATTCCTCTTTCCATCAGTAAGTTAAAAAGTTTAATATAATTTACTTATCAAATGCTTTAGTCGCATCTAGTAATAACACGTGAACATCCGATTTATTCTGCTGGAAATAGTTCACAGTCTCCATTAACGCAAATGTACATTTAGCTGTAGAGCTTTGAGGTTTGAAACCAAGCAGTAGATCACTTGTTTTAAGAGCATCAGAACTTGTTATCATTATAACACAATCAAATATTTTCGACAGAGGGCTGCTAAGAGCAATGGTTCGATAATTATCAGAATTATTTGCTGAGTTCCTCTTGTTTTTTTTACAAGAGGTTGAATTGTTGATATTTTAAAACCATCCGGGGTATACCCGTGATATACCATTGCTGTGAATAGCAAAGAAAGAAAAACATGTAATTTGTTAGGTGCATGAATAAAGTGGTCGGTATATATAACGCCGTATCCATCACATTTGTTAATCTTAACATGATTAATGCCATTCAAAACATCATCCATCGTAATAGTATTTTCACCTTCGTTACAATGTGCGTCTACTTTACCATGTATGTTTTGTAGCAATGACGTTATATCTGCATCATTATAGGCTACTGAATTATATAAGTCCTCATACTTAGTAGCAAAGTGTTTAGAAATAGTGTCGTCTCCTGTCACTTCATCAACCATGTTGGGTAGCATATTATTGTTCTTTGTAACTTTACCTACTTCTTTCCAGAAGTCCCTATTTTTATTTCCAAGTAAAGCTGCCGCCATACTTTATTTTTTAACACTATTTTGATTACGTTTAACAAAACGAACTGCTCTGTGATATTGAGAGCGTGATCTACGCATGACGTCAGCAATAGCAGCATTGCGAGGAGAGCCACAATCTTTCCATAGATTATGCCAAAACATTGACGCTTCTCTGTATGGTTTAACGTGCTCATTCCAACCCGCTATTACCTTCGAATTTCCCCGTTTTGAAGTATGTGGAATGGAGTTTTGACAAGCTCTTATACAACAATACATTATTGAATCATGAAATATCTTAATATCATGACAATGCGTTAACCTGCTAGGACAATGTTTATCGCGGCATTCTAGAGAATGCCATGGTATAGATATTTCGTCAATCATTCTTTCTAAAACCTTGCTGTTCTGACTTAAGTTACAGTCTGACGCTTCTTGCCATTTAGGTCTAGACATGTACCTTCTAGAAGAAGGTGAACAATAATTAACATCTAAACTCAAGGTAAGAACCAGTGGCGAATGAAATGAAAAATTTGCACCATCGTGCAATAATATTCTAACATATGGTCAAAGAGTCCATTGTTTAACAGAAAATGATCAATGACACGAGTACCATTGTCCACATGACTAGTAAATGTATAACAAACATTATGTCATTCAAAATCAATACATGGCTTGATTGTTTCACGTTCACATATGTAATTTAAATGTTTCGTAAAGTTAGAAGACACACGATTGAAAGACGTGTTCATATCACCTCCAATAATGAAATTGGAACAGTTCATTATATTACATGTACTCATAATTTCAATCAAAATATTGCAGTACAGATCATCATTAGATCTGGTATCACATGACATGTACACATTAAAAAGTAATAATGACATGCTTTGCATAGTTATATTAACTGCACATATTCTATTAGAGTTCATGATGACTGGGGAGACAATACAGTTCAAGGAATTTTTCCACAAAATGGAACATCCACCATATCCTCTGCCATTTAAAAACATAGTATTATCTATTCCAGAAACATCATGAGATAAAATGCTAACATTGTTATCACAGGATATGTTTTTAATCCTATGAAACTGAGATTAACCAATGTTCCTGGAGTAAAACAAAATCATGTGCTTTGATGAGCTCTGAGACATGTTCAGACTTACCTGAACCAAAGCCAGTACAATTATAACTTGAAATAGTAAGGTTACTAGCCATATTAAAAATCGTAGATTATGTCGGAAGATAATGAAATCAGAACGTGTTACGCGCGTTCTTAAAGCGGAATATACGAATGCTGATACCTTCTGGCCACACACCGCTGTCAAACAGCTTAGCACATTCTGTGAAAGGTACTGCTAATTTGAACGAGCTGTTTTTAGCCTCATTATGTGACACACACTTAACATTCAAAACAGTGAAGCCCTTGCTTCCCACGTGGGACTTTAAATCATCCGGCTTAACTTCTTTAGAGGCCCGTGATACAAATATGTCTCTAACCGATTGACCATTTCTGGCTGCCATGAATGTTTCTGAAGCGGTAGCCGTTCCACTAACTGTTTTTTTAGACAAATTATTCATTATGCCAAAAAATAGTTCGTTCCAATCTTAAAACAAACTATTGGGGACATTCACATCCCTTCTTTACATGTCAAAATTTAATAAAATTGCATGATATTTATGAAATTGAAGTAGGACAATGTATGTATAATTATGTCCACGGGAGTCTGCCACATTCATTATTGGATATTTTACATTTACCTATGACATTCAATTTTACCAAACAAGACAAACCTGCAATATACGTCAGTTCTACTCAAAGATCTTCGAAAAGTTTGTTATATAAAGGTCTAATGATCTGGAATACAAGTCCAACTGTTATAAAAAATAAACCCAATTTAAATAGTTTTATATTATCATTAAAGGCAAATGTTCTAAGGGGTATGGTGTTCTAGTTTAATCCCATTCCACCCTGAAACATCTGACATACGTGTTTGATATAGTGTTATTCTACTTATGTATTATACCATTGCAGAAGCTTGGCATAACCGCATGCTTTTTTTTGCAAGACTACTTATGTGAACATTTATCATATAATATTACTGTTATTACATTTACATATTTGTTCTATTACTTATAGCAACGTAACCAACACACTAGACGTGAAATCATTGTTGATAATAGTTATTTTGGGGATGACGGCGACTAGTTTACTTAATCATTATCATCGTACATTGGAATAAGATCATGCTGAGGCGATTACAACCTATACTGTATGTTTGGAAGTTGGTTTGAATAAAATATATTGAATTGAATTTAATAGTGTGAACAATTCCTTCTACCTAAAACACGATTCTCTAAAGGAGGACTGTCTCTTCCCTAAACTGTTTACCATGGAGATCAATGAACACCACAATTGTCAGTAAATGTAAAGAGGTTGGATCCGATTTCAGTGCTGTTCTCTTCCATATGGATCGCTGGTTAGGACGGAGACAACATTTCATCGTGTGTTGGAATTAAAGGGAAAATCATCATGATTTTGGACGGGGGAGAAATGCTGCAGACCAAAATTTCTGGTGACGATGTCAGACAACGAAACCATACAGTTATTATAAAGCTGAACCTCTCACAAGGAAGTAATATGGTGATTATTCTCACGGCTCAGGGCAATGTTGCCACTTGCCAGTTCCCTTCGCAAATGTAGTATTATCAACATGCAATTCGAGCTAGTGATATCTCCAGGTTTAACCAAATAATTGTCTACGCCACTTGTAGATAACGAAGTGTAGTGACCGTTTGCTGATGATACCATGCCGCGTAGAGATCAACTTCCAATGAAAGAGGCTCTCCTGGGATATGTCCCCGGATCGGGAACACTGTGAGAAGACTGCATACTTTTTCAGTGGACGAAGGAGTAATCAAATATGACTGTCTTGGGTTGCGATACGATAACACGCTGAAGGAAAAAATTCCGGATTCTGACCTGGTAACTTTCTGACAAAAGGATGGTGGTGAATATCCAATTCGCTCTGATAGAAATCTCAAATGGAGAACTAGCATTTCTACTAGGATCATCTTTAAAGCCAAGACAAAATACACAGGATCTTGTTGATGACCTGCGATATGATCTTGCTGTGACAAAGCCCTCAAAGCGTATAAAGAAGATGTAACTTAAATAATGCACAGATACATTCATGCGTAAAGTATTGTTTATCATACGTGTGATCTTACTTTAAAGGTTGAGAAGCCAAAGTATAGCTAATGTTGTCTGTCTGACTGTCTGCCTGTCTGTCTGTCTGTCTTTCTGTCTCTCTGTCTGTGTCTCTGCCTGCCTCTCTCTCTCGCTCTCTCTCGCTCTCTCTCTCTCTCTCTCTCTCTCTCTCTCTCTCTCTCTCTCTCTCTCTCTCTCTCTCTCTCTCTCTCTCTCTCTCTCTCTCTCTCTCTCTCTCTCTCTCTCTCTCTCTCTCTCTCTCTCTCTCTCTCTCTCTCTCTCTCTCTCTCTCTCTCTCTCTCTCTCTCTCTCTCTCTCTCTCTCTCTCTCCCCCCTCTCTCTCTCTACGTGACCTTATTTTCTTCGAACCTAAACACAATTTATAAGTCATGTTTACTGGGTATCATAGCAATGTCTGGTTGGGTAAATGTGTTCTTGTTGATTATTTAGACCAAGCGATAACATTGTTAGGATTAAAACTAAGTACGTTTTATCAAAGAACTAATGACTGGGTTAGCTGGATGTATTCTTGTGTAACACATATTGCCTCTCAGTTGTAATGTTATTTTGATATTTCATAAATATCAGTGAATGTGGCGTCAATATATTGGACTTTTATTAAAATTTAACAAGATTGCCACCCAGAGAATTAACTCTAGATGGCATGTGGACAAGGAAGCATTTTGGCTTATCAAGAGTCGAATCTTTTTTATTTATGTGTATCCCACCCTTCTGAAGTATGTGTCGATTTTATTGTTAAACATATTCACGCTATCAGCAACCACACAATCAGCAGATAATATGTTCCATTCATTTACAGTCCTATGTGAAAATTTGAACTTTCTTTTATCTAATCTACACTGTTCCTTTACTAATGTAACTTAATGTCCTCTAGTCCTTCTACCTTTCTTAACTGAAAAAATATTTCTATCAATATTTTCATAACCATTCAATATTTTAAACACGTCTATTTGCTCTCCTCTCAATCTCCTGGTCTCTAGTGTTGTTAAACCACATTCTTTGAGGTGTAAGATCCCTCAGTTTTGATATAATTTTTGTTGCTCTCCTCTGTACTCTTTGTAGCATATATATGTCCTTCTTGCGGTATGGCCTCCACGTTTGTCACCGTCTTGGTAACATAATTCTGAACGGGTAGTTTCTTAAATGTTTTCAATACAAGATTCCTGTGTTATGTAGCTTGTATAAGGCAACAACGAATATCCAATGGTGTAACGGTTATGTTAATGTAAAGCGCTTTGAGCAGTCCTGAAGACTGGATATAGCGCTATATAAGAACTTACCGTTTAATAAATGGCAAAGGTAAATATGTTATTTGCATATGATAAAAGCTGAGTGTTGTCTTCAAAATGTAACTTTCTTTGATTATTCACGTTTTTCAAAGGCGGCTCGGTCACATGTGCTTGCACCGGTCAAGCAAGAACTTCTGATGCGCCTCAGTCACTGCGACAAAGTGCCCTGTCTGGAACTGGCGCACACTGGCCACTACACGTTTGTCGCAAGTGTCTAGCGTTGGTTTCTACTACCACAACATAAGTGCTTGAAGCCAGAACTTGTCATACGCATAGAAACAGTACCCTGATACGTGCAAAATAATCGTTGCGTCCCACTGGACGCATGCTTATTAACAAATATTCATTGATTACGAATGCCTTAACGTGGTAGTTTATTACCGAATCAGTTCTTTTGGTATTTCTTTTCACGAGTCCTTCCAAATATCCATTCCCTTGGGCGTATGCTTGCCAATTCTGAAGCGGGCCTAATCCTCCGTGTGGCGCCGCCATGCATATAGCTTTACAGAAGGGCCTCTAGGGATTTAATCGCGAACCAGAACCAACAAGAATTTCGAAATTGCAGAAAAAGGCGATAAGAATTATAACCCACAGCGAATATAATTCCCACACAGAACCTCTAATAAAATCACTAAAGTAATTGAAGGTCGACGACATTTTCACGCAACAATTTCTTATATTTTATCACAACTTTGTGAATACTATAGTTCCTTCTTACTGTAAATCTTTATTTTCACTAAATACCACACACCATGGCCATCACACTAGGCAAAGTCATTACATCTCTATTCCGAGCCAGAAAGTGTATAAGATACTACCTGCCAACTCTACTCAGAAATATGCCACCTAGAATTACGGAAAAAGTCAATACTCATAGTCTTCACGGTTTCTCTTTATATCTGAAGAAATATATATTGGATCAATACCAAGAGACTTGCACAATTGCAAATTGCTATATATGTAGGCAAAACAATAATCTGTAATTTTAGAAAATGAATACTTTTTATTATATAATAAACTGCCTACATGCTTGTATTTGCATAAATTGATGCGAAACCACAAAGATTTCTTAATTGTATCCTCTTTTTACTAATAGGCCGATTTCTAGGTGTATTCCCGAACCAGAGCAGCCCTGGTTATGAAGATCTAACCTGTCTCCGCCTATACTAACCTTTTAGTATGTGTGTCGTGTCTTGTCTTTCATAATGTACGAAGCAATTGCGACTAAAAGTAAACTATAATTTAGTCTAAACCGAGCATGGTATTCTGTTCTCCAATGAAGTGCTTTTCTATGAAATGAAACAGCCATTCATAAATCACATGTAGGCTCATAATTATTGTGCTGGATTATGGCGACCTTGTGTATATTCTACCAAATCACTTCATATTTTTACTGTGTGCACCACGGTGGGAGAATACGGATATGAATGACATAAAAGTAGTCTACTGAATAATCATTTACTATGTTAAATTGACTACTTGCAGTAAATATTCTCTTCCCGTGGGTGGCTCTCACGCTAGCGGCTTTTGAGCCTTAGTGAGAGTCTCCCGACGTAGACTAACTATTGTAAAAATGTGTGTTGCAATGTGTGCTTTTGTTTGTTTATTGTCGAATAAATTGTTCCAATTCCAATACCCTTCCAATCGGTGCACATGTCCGTTCAGGCTTCAACGTTTGTGCGCAGTCACTGTGCGTTTTAAGACAGCAAATTTTCCTAATTTATTACAGCTACAGCGATGAAAAACAATGCGACTTACGAACATTCTTTTGTATGACTAAGCTCTCGTTATCATCAATCAAATGACGGACCGTACGGCGACAATAGAGAGTGCAAGCACTCCGATCCCGACTTCCATCCCGATCTGATACCTAGGTGTGTTCATGCCATCATTCCACATTGTTTCAGATATACAGTATATTGTCATAAAATATTGATTTGAGGGCACTTTTGAGGCACATGAAGCGCTCCGGTTTGCGTCAACATGTAATTAATTAATGTTGCGTGTATCAAGTGCGGCACGCAATAATCCGCAACTGCAGCGGCGTGCACTGATTCAAACTTGAGCGAGCGATATTTGGGGCACTGTATTCCTGAAACGATGTGGAATGATGGAATAAACGCATTGAGATATACCATTTAGGCACAACTGTCATCATGCCGAAATCGGGGTGGGCCCGAATTCTACACAGCGTCACAATTAAGTGTCCATAAAGTAATGCACAAACGCCTTCCTCGATATCCTTAGCTTGGCCTTAGGAGATCTACCAATGTGATATTTACACGCAAGCAAAGGCATCTAGCAGACTACCACGCCCTCTCCTAAGAGAGGAAGGCTGCTCTGACTTCCAAAACTACATCAATTATCAAGAAAAAACATCAATTATCAAGGGAAAACATCAATTATCAAAGGAAAACATCAACAAATAAAACAGTATATTGTAACAAGGCATTTCTGTAAGTTCTTGTCAGTATCAAACTAATAATAATAATAATAACCGGCTTTACATGAGTTGTATAAGTTGCGATAATTAGAAAAAATACGTATAATTAAAAAAAAACAGCAATACATGGGACCCTCGCTACCGGCTTTTGGGACCCCCTCAAAAGAAGGTTGGGGGTCCAGAGAACATTTGAACACAAACATCCAGGTAAACTGAGGGGTATTTTCATATGGCCACAAAAAGAAAACATATTTACGTTTAGTATTGGTTCCTCCATGTCCACCGTCAATACGTGGACTGGGAGTTGCAGTTGTTAGTGTAACAAAAGCCCTTGTGGTAATTTGCATTAACTTATGTTTCATTCGTTAGGCGGCGGCACTGTTGCAATCTACATTGCCTGCGTCAGAACTGATACGACTATCCCGTACCCACCGCGTTGTGTTGTAGCGCCGCCCGCCCAAAACTGACAAGTCAGGAAGGAACTACTGGTGACGACTTTGACAATGCGACCTGCCGAGACCTGGAACAAACAGACTACTACATGTTTGTTGCAAGTGTCACACGTTTCTGCAACTACAAGTTAAACGCGTTGTGCCAGACATGTCATGGCATGGCGCGTGTATTAACAAAAGACAAGATGTCACCCGTGGTCAGAATGACAGTACATCGTCTTGTCTGCTCGACATGTCTTCATAAGAGCAAGTTATTCGGCTGTATAGGTAATATATAGTCGGTACGTATTACCCAAATGTCGTTATATCTATTGATCTTATCGTAATTCGGGAGTCATTTTCGTTCATGAATATCATCCATATCACTGCTTATTTGAACATGGAATACTGTTCTGTCTGCTAGACGCGTCTTCATAACAGCAACTTATTCGTCTGTATGAACAGTATTTAGGCCACATGTAAAATATAGTATACAATCTTGGAGGGGAAATGTAATGTTAGAATGCAAGCGATGGAGAATAACTAAGCTTTCTATTTATTATAGATGCCTTAAGGAATATGGTTTAACATAACATTAAGAGTATTATTTGTACGCTATATATATAGAGAGAGAAAAAAGAGCGTACACACACATATATATATAGCGTACACTATATATATATATATAATATTGGTAATGATAATGATGTACGTACGGTATAAACTAGTCTGATACAAATGGTTAATATATTATAATTAAACAAGTTGATTGAACAAGCACCAGGCTGATGTTGGATCTCCGAGCAGAGGTGCTGTGTGCATGAACAACAAGCGTGAGGACACGAACTGCCACCGTCACCAACCCAGCTATGGGCAATTAGGAACAGTTGCCTTGCGGTCAGTCTCTTAAACCAAAGGCTAAGGGAGCAAACCCTAACAGAACATTTGGTTTGTGACACCCATAGACTGTTGTATTGCTCCTGCGCACACTCCGGCACCCCTGCAACCTACCTGCTGCCGGACGTATCAGCCACGCTTTTCCCCCAGTGTACTGCAGATTGGGTCAAGAGATGTTTCTTGGTAGTGAATCTGTTAACATCGAGTCATAAGGGTGAACCTAGGAACACTTTCTTTGCTGACCATGGGGCGACATAAGAGGACTGTTACGACGGAAGGGAAATAAATATGTGGATGATGCGATTCGCAGTTTTGATTGAAGAAATCCTAATACCTATTTCTTGAACATTTGCAACCATTCATTGACACAATTTGTTTTACCCACGGCTCGGTCTACTGATAAAACGGATCCGGGACATTTCATGTGTCACGTGGGGTAACGAGTATCGACTGGCATTTTTCGGAAAAAAAATCATTAATTAAAATGTACAGTTTAGTTATTAATAATTATCAGTGTGTTATGACGCCAATTGGGCACAAAATGATCACATCGATCACGTTTTGCGGCTTCTAAATGCAATCGTATGCACGTGTTTTAGGGAATACGAACTACCCATTCTTCGTGATATCTATTGATCTTGATAGAGTTCGGCAAGGTTATTTGGCTGATGTTTCGTACATGAATGATGTCAATACTACCTGCTGAATCGAGCGTGAAATACAGCATTGTAATGAAAACTAAGTTTGTATAGGAATATCAGCACTAATCTGATCTGATCACGGAGAACATTGTTTGAGCCATTTCGTATGTGAATTTATTTGATTAATGTAATACGATCTACAGATCGGTATACACCATGGTGTTTGTGGTTGCTTACACTTGCAGTACTGCGTTAAACACGGCTTTTAGATATTAATAAACAATTGAAATAATTTGTTGCTTCCTTACTAGTTTGTCACCTCATACAATATTGCAATGCGCAATTAGCCAACATGTGTTATATGTTTAACTGTTTAACACTACCTCGACAATTATATAGATTCCAACACAGTCTCCTGTGGCACTCCACTCAAAACTGGTTTCCAGTTTGAAATCTCTCCCTCTGCTATTACTCTCTGTCTTCTGTCTGTCAACCATGTTTCTCTCCAACCAATCACACCATTTGCTTTAAGTTTATACAACAATCTTTGATGAGGCACTTTATCAAATGCTTTCTGAAAATCTAAGTAGACAACTTCCACTGGTGACCAATCGTCTACCCACTTTGAAATTTCTTCCAAAAACATACGGGATTGGTTAGACAAGACCTAGCCTTTAAGAACCCATGTTAAGATGCATTTATTTTGATTGTGTTTTACAAGGAATTCCACCATGTGGTCTCTTACAAGCATTTCTAGTAATTTGCATAAAACTGTTGTTAAACTAAGTGGTCTGTAATTCTCTGTCTTGCTCCTTGATCCCTTTTTAAATAATGGCGTAATGTGTTCTTCTTTCCATTCTAATGGAACGATTCCCTCTGTAAGTGAAACATTTGGTGATTGCTGTGAATGTTGTTTTCTAGTAAGGTGGAGGTAGGTAGGCTATTATATGATATCAGTGGCGGCTGCTGGACAATGGACATTGTGTGGTGTTGTAAGAGCGAGGGTCTTCATAATGTGCTTCACTAACTACGATTTTTCAGGCTCCGTTCTGTCGCAACAAATATAAGTTGCCTTCCCTAAATGCTTGTTGAATGTGGTGCACAGAGTCGACTACTAATTTGTTGTATTTATGTCTGTGAATGTTGTTCCATTCCCAAAATACCAAACGTAGACGTTTTATCAAAGTCAATGGTGCAAATTATAGTTATTTTCCACAATAACGTATACTAGCATTTACGGATAGCATTTTTTAGCTCTGCGAATAATCTCGCAGAGCTAAACGTCACTCACGCCGCTAGGCAAGGCAACCCAATCGTCAACCAACGGAGAAGACCACGGAGTTGACGATTCCGCTATTATTAATGTCAAACAGGGAAGAAACCAACAACGCATTGCAATAAACTGTACAGAATAAGTACATTAGTTTCAGGTTAAAGACATACTCTGAAGGTTTGTTTAATTGGACAGCAGTGTTTTTATAATTAGGACTGACCGCTCATCAATCAAAG
This sequence comes from Escarpia spicata, assembly GCA_963995525.1. Taxonomy (NCBI): domain Eukaryota; kingdom Metazoa; phylum Annelida; class Polychaeta; order Sabellida; family Siboglinidae; genus Escarpia; species Escarpia spicata. The sequence goes on along the minus strand of OZ023211.1, from coordinate 41,983,742 downwards.
GTTAATATCAACTAAATTAAAATAACCTTGATTGTGAAACTTTGTAAAGTACAGCCTTTATTTACACCGGCGTTTATAAGTAGGTTTACTCACTCATTAACTAATTATTAAATTCATTCATTGGTGTCTTCTCATTACTCATTAAATCGTCCTAAATGATCATCACCCCTTATCTCGATTCATGTCTTTGTTTTCTCTTATCCAGATCGCTTCATTGATACCTCTTGTTCTGCAGTCCGACTTCCTGTCTACAAATGTCGCCTTCTCCCAGTCTATTATGTGATTCTGTTGAATCATGTGATTATGGCTGGTTTTTGCATATCCTTTTTCGATGTTTTTATGTTGTTGTTCCTAAGGTACTTTAAATTTCTCTTATGTATATATTATATCTTCGCATATCTTTTTCGTTTCCTCCGTCGGATTTAGGAAAGTGGAAACCAGTGAGTGAGTGAGTGAGTTAGTGAATGAGTGAGTGAGTGAGCGAGTGAGCGAGTGAGCGAGTGAGCGAGTGGGCGAGTGGGCGAGTGGGCGGGTGGGCGGGTGGGTGGGTTGGGTAATTGAGTGAGTGATTGAGTGAGTTATTGATTGATTGATTGATTGATTGATTGATTGATTGATTGATTGATTGATTGATTGATTGATTGCTTGATTGATTGATTGATTGATTGATTGATTGATTGATTGATTGATTGATTGATTGATTGATTGATTGATTGATTGATTGATTGATTGATTGATTGATTGATTGATTGATTGATTGATTGATTGGGTGGGTGAGTGAGTGAGTGAGTGAGTGAGTGAGTGAGTGAGTGAGTGAGTGAGTGAGTGAGTGAGTGAGTGAGTGAGTGAGTGAGTGAGTGAGTGAGTGAGTGAGTGAGTGAGTGAGTGGGTGGGTGGGTGGGTGGGTGGGTGGGTGGGTGGGTGGGTGGGTGGGTGGGTGGGTGGGTGGGTGGGTGGGTGGGTGGGTGGGTGGGTGGGTGGGTGGGTGGGTGGGTGGGTGGGTGGGTGGGTGGGTGGGTTTTGGGTGGGTGGGTGGGTGGGTGGGTGGGTGGGAGGGTGGGTGGGTGAGTGAATGAGTGGGTGAATGAGTGAATTAGTGAGTGAATGAGTCACTCAGTCAGTCAGCCGTTGAGTGAAATAGTGAGTGAGTCTGTGAATTAGTGAGTCAGTGAATAAGTGAATCAGTGAATCTGTGAATGAGTCAGTGGGTGAGTGAGTTAGTGAGTCAGTCAGTGAGTCAGTCAATGAGTCAGTCAGTGAATACATACGTGAGGGCAAGCGTGGTTGAGTGAGTAAGAAACACAAACAAAACAATTATCCTTGGCGCGGGATATTTATTGGATGGCATAGATACGCTACCGACTGTGACGTATGTTACTGTGGAAGTGGAGTTTCGACGCACGCGCGTGTTGTTCCGTGAGCTCTTGAGAAATTGTTCCTGCGACGGATACGCCACTCCCTTTGCAAGGAGGCCACCTCAGGGAAACCACTCGCCAACACATGCTCCAGGATTGTTGTACAGCGCAGACACTTCAAATGAGTTCAAATAGTCTCTCGCAAAGCTGATCTGAAAGAACATCAATACCATCAGAAACGTCGATCTGGATCGGGTACATTTCCAGCTATAAATAAAGAACGACTACTCTATTTGTTTAATAAAATTGACTGATTTGGTTGTTAGACAAATTAGCCACTACCAGCTATTTCAACTCACCGAGTCCATTGTCCCAGTGAAGAAGCGACCTAGGGGGCACTTGCTGGCTCCGATCATCATTGGGAACACAGTTCCTGGCAAACGTCCTGTAGACAAACATATTACAGCAATATCGTGTGTATTTTAATGTTATCTTTTATTAAAAACAAATAATCTTTTCATAAAATAGCTTAAAATCATACTAAACGCAACAACAAAAATTGCAACAGTTGTAGTCATCAATATGCGTTTTCATGCCAAGGTTCCTGTATGCCACTAGCCATGCCCACATCACGATTCGTGTGACGATACGACACGAAACTACGTGGTATATTACGAATAACATTAGCCACGATACAACGCGATACTGCTTGGTATTTTGTACAACACAAGTTCTCCACACATCGCGGGAAGTCATAATTCATTTTTCGCAGATTCGCTGAATTTGTTAACGTGACATTGCATTTCGTCGTGCCGGCATTATCTAGTAAGTAACATCTCTTATGTACGCACCCACGAGGGATCCGGTTGCCTTTATCCCTCCATTGATATATACGTCCACCCAGCCCCATCCGTTCACCAAACTCATTCGTCCGGTCACTACGACGTGGAACCACGTACCGGCTTGTGGAAACTTCAACACGGCACAATACGATTACACAAAGTTATTCGGTAGTTAAATATACTAACAAAAATGCCCTTCACCTGAGGGTATGCCATCGTAGAAGACAGTCGTGACAGTAATATTTGTCAAATGTTAGAAAACTCACATCATCGTCACACAAACGCCACATCGCACTCGCATGTACTCGTTGTCTGTTCAAAATGACGAAAGTTGGAGAGAATGGGAAATACGCGTCCATCGATAGGCCCTGGTCATGATAGTGTACAATTGCCAAATTATATTCGTATTGCTGTGCTATTGGCATGCGTATACATATAGGCATATTCTGTCAGCGACTACCTCATTTTGCCAAGTAAATGATGCAGGGGCCGTTTTCCAGAAGTATTTGCCGCGTTTTACGTTCCGAACAGCTGATTTACCTCATAAAATGTGATTATTTGGACATACATATGGTATGGTACATTGAAAAAATATTGGTCTTACATCCAACAATTCGTTTGGACGTAGATTAATCCTTGAAAGTTTGGCGCTTGAGGTTCAAACCATCTATGAGGAGAACGTTAGAATGCCCGCATATATAAATAGAGACATAATTATATGCATACATGCATACATACATACATACATACATACATACATACATACATACATACACACACACACACACACATACATACATACATACATACATATATAAACTCGATTATGGTAAGATGACAGCATTTCCTTATTATATTTACACTTATTAGTGGTAATCTGTACATAAAGGCTACACTTATGTTTACACCTTTTTCAATATGAATTGATTGATTGAATGACCGACCGACCGACCGACCGACCGACCGACCGACCGACCGACCGACCAACCGACCGACCGACCGGTCGATTGACTGATTAACATACCGTATTAATTGTGGCCGTGAAAGCCGGCGCCATGGAGGACTTGATCTTCACGCTCACCTGCGTGTTGGTGACACTCGATATCTGCAAATATAAGCACGCACATTTGAGTCATATTGGCAGCCGTACAGATGTGCCGTGGTAATGTCTGCCCAATTTATAAAGATCCGATCTATTTACTCAAGGAACTAATTACTGTCTTCTACTGCTGTAATGTTATGATTCGGTAGAAAACTTATATATAAGTTTTACAACTTTCTTAAATATCGTATACATGTCCTACATAAGTTGACAGTCAACACTGGAACTAACGAATCACAACTGTAGACTATAATTTTTAAATGTTCCATCATACAATATAAACGTGATGCATAAATGAATGAATGAAATTTATTAGACCTATAATTACAAGTACATACTATAATTGAGTGTATACAATAGGTCAAGAGACTCCCGTTAAGGCATTTAAATGCAGCTACCACGAGAGCCACCTTGAATAATAATTAAACTGTAATAGTAATAATATATTTTATAAATAATTTTGCTAATAATACATGAGTGCGCCACAGTAAAGATTACAACCGAAGTTCATACAGTAGCAATAATCAACTTGATTAGGATATAGCAAAGGTTGTGCGCAACATCCAGATTATGACGACGTGCAGCCACCACTATAATGTTTTCGATAAGTTGTTTTCAAACCTCGATGGTCGCCATAAAGCAGTCTCCGTTGCTGGCGATAATCGGAAACATAGCGAATGGAGACGCACGCTTGAACCAGACGCTGATAGCGAACTTGGAGAAGTCGTTGCCTTGTAGATAAGGGAGTTCGAGCTTCGATGGCTTTTTGAAGGAGCCGCCGTGGGCATAGACGCCGGCGTTTGGGGCAACCAGCACAGCGAAGTTGTTCAAATAGACGCCATTTGAGGCGAGGGGATCGCCTGCCCAGTCGTATGGTGGGTCGAACGTGATGCACGTAATCGAGTTCTGGCCGATAATAATAGCTGTAGTGTGGCATCAAAGACGTATTAAAATTATGTAATATATATAATATTATAATTAATATGTATTTGGTGACATTAGCACGTAGTTTTATTCGGTTCAACTTGCACAACAGTCCACGTAAGTCAGTATTCGCATGACAACATGCATACAAGTAAACAATGATAGTTTTACATCCTGTTTGTACATATTTATTTTATTGTTTTGTATAATTTTTTATAGCTCTTAATAGCTGATTTATTTCTTAGTTAACTTAATAGTAATATTTGTACTGCAACAATTTGTTCAGATTTTGCAATTTTTCTATTTTGTTATACCATAACACTGTATGTATCATCTATTTGTATGTTTAAAGTTGTTTTGCTGAAATAAATGTATTCGTATTCATAAACCATTAATATTTACTGTGATGACGTGAAAGGTGGTAGACACGGTTCCCACAGCACAAGGATATGTAGAAGAACAGACAGGGATCAGAAAAACAAAGACAGCGATCAACCGAGACGAGGGGAACTACGACTGATATCACGATGACATCATTTCAACAGATCGACATTAGTATTTATAAGTGGAAATAGTTTTCATAAATATTCATTATCCGATTCACTTAATGCCCCATTGATAAAAATTTAGTATCGTGACATGTGATTTTGTTTCGACATTTCAGTAACACATATACATCTTTATAATATGTAAAATAGTCAAGAGGGTGTAAAGACTTTATAATTTAATGGTTTGTCTTTAAAGAAGACTTCATGAAACCGGCCCCTGGTGCTAATGCCCGCTCAAATATCTTTAGACTCCCCTCTCGTAAACCTTACAACACCAATTCGATTTTCGGTTATCTCGGTATAACTCAAAATAAACAAGTTAGTTAATTGTATAAATTGTAATGCAAAATATACTTGTTTTTTTGTGCAAACCATTAAAATATGGAGCAATATTTAAACTACGTTTTGGTAAGCAAAACCGCTCTTATTAGTTATTAACCGCAAACCTAACAACACAGTTCATCAATCCAAGTGTTTTATTTCAAAACATACATTTCCACTAAGGGGTAATTATACTTCTTTTTGCTCAAGGTAATACCTTTTCCACCATTTACACATGTATAAAAACATGAGAAATACAAATTAAATACTACAATTAGTGAATTAGCATATAATGAAGTCATTATATTTTCACTGGGTATAAAAAATAAACTACTTCCGAGTGTTGTAGTTCATTGTTGTACTCCAATCTGAACACAAACAATGTTTCTTATAGTATAGACGTTAATCCTTAATTACCACACTTGCTTGAAGGTATATCTACTTTTAAAATCAGCTCTTAATAGTTTGAATTTAGATCCCTGTGTTAGCTATTTGTAAGTAAATTCGTAATCATAATACTGTTAAATATCAATTCAATCCACATTTTTTCTTTGTATAGTACGCTCTGGCATATATATTTGGTTGTCCAGATTAGTAGTAGCTAGAATGGCACACCAAGTATGCGGAGTACCTCCAAGGCGACGAACTTACCTGAAACCTGCGAGAATGCTGCAACGACCAACACAAAGAGAGCCCAACACGCCATGTCGGTTGTTCGTGTGATTTCTATAATGAACACGACACGTTAATGAGATTAGTGTTTCTATTTCTGACGTGATTCAGCACATACCCCAGCCTTACTTTGAATTCACTTTTAAATGTTTAGTCAAACTATTTTGGATTGTTTCGGAGACAAAACTGGCACAACAATGCTACGTACTAAAGTTTACTCAAGTTGACATATATTAAAATTACGTTTTGTGGAGAGCTCGTGCAGTTTGCAGTGCTCATGTCGTAGTGAAATGCCGATGTCATCGCACAGGTGTGAAGCAAAAGCTGGTAATGAAATGCATGCATATATTAATATTTGTTTTTATTGTTTTATCAGTAGATACCTCAGCAACACCAACAAGCATAAGTATTGAACATTGACTTACCTTCAGTATATTGTAGCGTACTTGTTCTCTCTCGGTGAAGGATTTGAGTCCAGATGCTTTCTCTGTTTCCGGTCCCTTCTTTATATAAGCGCTGCTGGAGGCCCGATTGATTTAGCAAAAACTGCAGTTATTATTTTACCGACACACAAGTAGGGCGGTAACCGGTAACAATATACCTTGTCTACATTCAACCGCTTAAATTATTCATATCAATTACATGAACTATAAAAATATATGATAAGTGTCAACGAAGGAGGACATTTTGCGTCAATTAAACTCAGGCACGCTTTTAATCCAGTGAAGCAGGCATGAAGGTCTGCACGTTATATATTTTTTTTTTATATTGAAACATTCATAGTCAATAATCCGACGGATACCACCCTGTTACCCCTGAACACTTGCATGAACTCATTAATATACAAATGAAAATTTTTCAAACGTATTATAATTACAATGGTTGCATATCTACTTTTATTAATAATAACATAGCCATTCCATATACTTTTGGAAAGCTTATTGTCTCCCGGTAAAACGGGATACGACATGGAGCTGTTACACTTATAGTACGTGTGGAACTAAGGTCAAACAAGGTCACCCTGAAATGATGAATATCGAACTTTTGCAATACCGCGAACGTCATTAAGTTACAATAACTCTGTATCGACTTCAATTCTATGGACATGTTACACGCATCGCGAAAGAACAATTTCTTCCCACCAAAATGAGATGACTTGGAGGAGTCAGTTGATGGCGTTTGTGTGGAGCGGCAACAAAATAGTGTCACCGTAAAGCGATAAATGTTCGAAATCGTACCATCCGCAAACGTTATACAATACCAATGGTGGCTTATAGCCTATCTATGTTACCTACTTACTCATGGACATGTGATATACATTTTGAAAGCCTACAGTCTTTGCGTAATTACAGGATACCACGGGAAGCTGCTATCAAGTGGTGCAGTAAGTGTGGAGTGAAGGTCAAGCAAGGTCATCACCAAATGATGAGTGTTCAAAACTGCGCCATTTCGCAAACGTTGTACAGTTACAATGTTTGCATAATTATCTACTTTGTCTACCTACACTGGGCCATGTTATATACATATGCGTATTGTATCCCCATCAAAATGATAGATATGAAATTATAAACTGATGGTCTAACTGTGGAGGAAAGATTGAACGAGGTCACCATCAAAATATGCATTTTTGAAAGGGTGCCATTCCGCAGATTGCAGGTGATCTTATACTTCTACAGCATTTTTGCATCACCCATGAGATGAGAAAATAGATGTTGGTGGATGCCACCATCAATTTTGTATTAGGATGGTAATTTGAGGGTCACAAACTCAATCTTGTGCCAAAATAGTTTTATTAATTAACTGATATATTCGTGTGCACATGACAGCCTCGTCACGTCCTATGTCCACCCTAGCCATCTGGGGCGGGCATCTGTTGATGAACCAATTGACTGGTCAACCAAATAAAAGCTTGATACGCTATGCTCTCTGAATACTGCTAAAGAGCATCCGGAGTTATTGAATATCTTGGTGATATTATTCATTTGACAGAATACCATTCTCATTGTCCCGATAACGGACACCATGGACGCTTCAACTCTATTTACCGAGGGCAATGGTGGTGCGTTCCTGGAGTTGAAGTGTCGCGAGTCCAGATCCAAATGGATGTGTGGATGCTGTGGTTCCTTCGTGGTATGAAATTTGGGTGGCGGTGGCGTGGACAGTTCTTTCCCCAGAGCATGACGGATGCCGTTGCCTTTAAGATGAATAACATTATTGCCTGTCCCAAAGCCTATCCAAATGGCAACTGGATATAAGCTTGACAAGCTCGTAACACCTAACGATCGGAAACACATTGCAAATCATGCATGGCTTTGATCTATTTTCCACGAAGAAATATGCACAAGGATCAACAGTCCCGTGCCAGGTTCTTCGAGGTCTTACTGGATGTAGCATGTCATAGTTGCATCTAGTGACGACAGTTGATGTGTCTGAAATGTCAACCACTTCCTCTCAACTTAGATAGTGAAGCTTTGCAACCTTAATGGGGAGAAATGCAAATAGCTCCTGTATGTTGATAACATCACGACGGGAGTATTTCCAGTTTATTGGCATCTTGTTGTCCCATGTTACCTTCGTCAGAATTCCATTATCACGCTTCTCTCTTGTAGATTATTTTATCCAGCTGGCGAGGTACGTGTCCCGGTCGACGCCAATATTGTTGGAGTGAATTAAGTGCTTCATGATGTACGGAACAATACAAATGTCTGCATACTCATCAAACGTGGCGATGTTGGTTGATGTATCTTTTGACGGTGATGTTAGTCGATGCATCTTTTGACAGTGACCTTCAACCTTCACTTCCAACCTTCACTCCTCAGTTAGTTTACACCGCTATGCCATGCCTAATTTTGACGGGAATAAAGTACTCATATGTGTATAACATGGCCCAGTGTAGGTAGACAAAGTAGATATGCAAACAGTGTAATTGCACAACGTCTGCGGAATAGCGCAGTTTTGAACTTTCATTATTTGGTGGTGACCTTGCTTGGCCTTCACTCCACACTTACTACACCACATGATAGCTCCCCGTGGTATCCCGTATTTATCTTGAGTAGATAGGTAAAGTATATACGCCACCATTGGTTTTGTATAACTTTTACGGGCTGGCGTAATTTCGAACATTTATTACTTGATGGAGATACTGTTTGGTCGTCGCTCCACACAAACTCCATCAACTGACACCTCCAAGTCATATCACATTTTGACGAGAAGAAATTGTTCTTTCACGTTGTATATAATATGTCCATAGAAATGAAGTAGACACAGAGTTATTGTAACTTTATGACGTTTGCGGAATTACAGAAGTTCGAATATTCATAATGTCACGGTGACCTTGTTTAACCTTAGCTCCACACTTACTATGCCGGGTAACAGCTCCATGTCGTATCTCACTTTGACGGGGAGGAGACCATAAGCTTTCCAAAATATATGACATGCCCATTTTGTTTTTAAATAAAGTATGTATGCAACCATTGTAATTTTAAGACGGAAGCGCACAATTTCGAAAATGTATCATTTGACAGTGACTTTGTTTGACCTTGGTGTCATGCTTACTGCATCACTGGGCAGTTCTAAGCCAGGCCTCGTTGTGATGGGGATATCTTGGGCTTTCAAATGATAGACCATTTGGGTGTTTGTACGTAAGGAGGGGGTCATTTAAGTTGGTGCGTTAGGCAATGCCTACCGTTCATCTATTGAGGAGATACACACGAAAAGTTTGAAATACCATGATTTGTTCACTAACGAAATCATAACCAGATACCCGGAAAACATGCATTTCGACACATCATTTTGATATTTTGGATGTTTGCAATTCGAGATATTCAGAAAAGTAGTATATATTTTTATGGCGATGACTAATTTGCATATTAATGGGTTACTACAAAAATGCTCAAGGGTGCAAAGGTGGCATCCGTCGGACTATTGACCTAGAAGGTTAGACGATCAAACAAATGCAATAAAACATCATACATAATCTGATCAACGATGGATTAATGAAATTCGAACAAACAATATATTCTTATTTTTCCCAAGTGATAATTTCAACTGTAGTAACGATGGTTTCAACTGTAGTAACGCGTTTGAGCCTCCTATTGTGAGACCCGTATATCACGGAGTGATATATTAAAATATATGTATATATATATATATATATGTGTATACGCATCTACATAATATATATATATATATATAGTATATATATATATATATATATATATGTGTGTGTGTAAATCACGAACATTTCCAGAATTAAGCTAAAAATTGTAGTAGGCATCCTTCTGTCTTGTTAGACAATGATTTGCGTCGTGATTGTTAATCTTGCTAAATATACGGGTGTAACAATAGGAGGCTCGAACACGTTACTACAGTTGAAACTATCACTTTGGAAAAATAAGAATATTTTGTTTGTTCGAAAGTGGTCCACGTTAATGTAAGCTATATCTTTATCTGAAATTTTCTCCACAATTTCTTTAATCCATCGTTGATCAGATTCTTTGCTATTCGTGTTTATGGTTTAAATTTAGATCATTATTATGTGCAATTACTCGTTTAAAGGCATACGTTTTGTTGAAATAAAGATTCAAATATGATACGGGGTAACAGAAGCTTATAATGTATGATATGTCAGTAAAATAATCATGACTACCCACTTGTATCACACCACATTAACTAAGCGGATGTTAAGAATGGCTCATATTGAAGGTGCTATGCCATCGGAGACTGTGCTATACGAGGGTCTCATCAGGCGACGCGTAGTTGAAATATCGAGGTTTGTTCTTGGTGAGAAATTAATGGAGAAAAATAAGAACTGAACTTTAGAGATGAACGAGATAATTTTTGATCGTTGACCGTTTTATATATTTCAAGACATGGTTGCCAGCTCCTTTCAAAATATCAAATTTACTAACGTAAAATGATGACTGATGATGTCTCTAAGTTCTCTTCAAATTGCTACCGCTACGTGAGGTGAACGACAAGCATTGTGTGGAGAAGAACTAAACTGGAAATTCATCGGCAATTATATATCACCGCTCGTGAAGAATGCACTGCTTTGATATCGGCACGCAAAACGGATTATTATCAAAACCGCCTGGAGAAGGCAAACAACAAAACCATGTTTCGATTACTGAGATCGCTTGATGGCCACCGCATACAGGAACACCCTGAATTCCACTTGACAGCCCAAATATGCGAACAATTTTCACGTTTCTTTAGTGAAAAGATTGACAAGCTCCTGTCAGGTCTGCAGTGTTTTAACATCGTTGATAGGCCAACAGTTGAAAGACGTTGTTTCATTGACAGTATCCATGCGTTTGATCCAACAACGAACACAGAGATCACAGCAATTTGTGGTACTACTGGCAAAACGTGCGCGTTGGATCCTCTGCCTGCAATTCAACTAAGAGACAATATGACAAGTATTGTGTCTGTCATTACACGGATTACAAATGCTTCGCTGGACGAGGCAGTCATGCCAAAGTCGCTGAAGCATGCAAATGTCCGTCCGCTTTTGAAGAAACCATCACTTGACAAAGACATTCTGAGCAGTTATCGATCTGTGAGCAACCTTACACAATTATCCAAAGTAATTGAGAAAGTGATCGCGCTTAGGATAATGACGCATGTGTCTGACCAGCAAATGGTTGAGTGCTTTCAGTCGGCGTATCGGAAAAAACATTCGACCGAAACCGCGCTACTGTACGTTACAAGTGCCATCAAAACAGCCATGGACAATAAACAAGGAACCATCTTGGTTCTCGTTGATTTTAGTGCCGCCTTCGATACTATCAACCACGACATCTTGATTAAGCGTCTACGTTTGCGCTATGGCTTTGTTGGAAAAGCACTGGACTGGATGACATCGTACCTGCAAGACCGGACGCAGCGAATTGTAATCGGTGACCAATCGTCGAGTATTACTACTCTAACAACAGGTGTCCCGCAAGGCTCCGTCCTTGGACCACTGCTCTTTTCATTATATGTCCAACCTATCGGTGACATTATTCGAGCCCATGGACTCTTCTTCCATCACTATGCTGACGATTTACAGATCTACTCACATTTCGACCTGAATCGTTCCGCTTTAACGGCTGCGGTTCAGCAAATGGAGGACTGTTTGGGTGAAATAAAGAACTGGATGGCATGGAATTATATGATAAATGTGGATAGTGAAACGCATCTATACATTTAATATGAATAACTGATATTTATTTGCTTGTTTATTTAGAAATTCTACATTATTCAATATGTATGTATTTATTTATTTTATTCTTTACCACTAATATTTATTTTAAATTAATATACATATACATATTTATTGCAATTCTACGATTTTTATGTATTTTAATATGTTGTGAAGCGCCACGAACAATACTGGATGTGGCGCTATACCAAATGAAATATATTATTATTATTGTTCTTTGCTGGTGATATCATGCAAGACATAGTTACCATAGAAGATCCCATAAGTGGACAGTTCCCTAATCTGGAACACCATTAATGAAGAAGGAATAAACTGTAATATTCTTTATTCAGTGAGGAAGAAGCCTTTAAAGATGATGATGTGATGAAGTAAAGTTAAGTTCTTATATAGAGCCGTAATCAATCCATATAGGACTGCTCTTTGCGCTTTACCTTTTACTCACTTGCAGACGTGTTCAATCGAACACCATCTCGACTTCTCTGGAAAACTTCAACCATGCAGCAATTAATGTACGAAGACTGTTCGTACACAAATGTCCACCACTGTATATAGTCAGGTACTCAATCGTGCAGCTAAGTGAACTGGAGAAACGTAGAGTGCACGAATTTGCCCACGTTTCGACACGACAGCGTAGGATTCGGACCCGGGTTCTCTCGATTGACAGTCCGATGTTTTCCCACTGAGCCACCGTGCTCCACAATGGTGAGAGTTGAGTTCCCATGTCTGTGAGAAGACTTTAAAGATTCTGTTCTGGCGATTTATTTTCAAAACCACTAATAGGTAACACCTAATTTTCTCTGTCGAAGCTCTCAAAGACCTCATCCCAATAGTCACAATATACTGCCATGGTGGACTGACATTTCTACAATCTCGGATCATTATTAAAGCCAAAGCAAGGAATATATTGGATCTTGCTGATTACCTGCGATGTGCTCTAGCTAGCTTTAACGAACACTTGCATATCGTATTACCAAGATGCAAATTCCCGCATCATACTAATACTTTCATCGGTGATGTATTGCTTGTCATATGTTTGATTTCACTTAAAATGTGGATAGTGAAACGCATCTATACATTTAATATTTTGTTTACAAACTTAATGATCAATTTTAATAACACATATACCAGTTATGTGAATAAATTGCGAACATTTCGTTGTCTCGTGTTTGGTATTTTAAAATGGAGGGATAATTACGGTTTTCTTGCCTAAGTCAAGGGGTAACAGTGGTAAACATGTTAAATACCATTGCACTACAGCATCACTCAGTGGTGTGGTTAGTAAAATATTATTTCAATCTTTTTATTTAGTGACCTTTTATTTAGTCACATTTGCGTCGAATTACCGTTACGTGTGAGTGTGGCCCTGATACGTGTAATCAACAAACAAGATATTAAATCGGCTTCCGTTTATTTCAATACTGTAATGCGATATGCACCATATATAACTTGCCGTCTGTGTTTAGATACACTCGTGCAAATGTCGTGTTAGCTATCAGTGACACTAAAACAAAAAAAAGTAATATTAATAGTTCATGTTGTTAAACGGTGGTAGATTTCAGTTGTTGTATATTTGAACATATCCAAAATGTGATCGAACCCTGTATGTCACTTTTCAACAATGCCACTACACTTGTTCACATAATATGCATTTTTAAGAAACAAGGCGCAAAGAGGAAAACGTATATCCGCGGGCCAAACGCATATTATTCCGTACAACGGACCTGGCGACAAGTCATTTTGCACAATTATAATGTATTGAATAATATAATATATTGTAATTTGTAGCACATATTATCAAATAAGTAAATACTGTCCATGGTGTACATACACTTTCTGAAACATAGCTAACAATGGTGTTAACTCAGGATGCAATTTTAACTATATTTACGTGTGTAATCACTAGTCTTGTATGCACATATATATATCTATATTTATGTATGGATATATATGGGTAGGCATGTATGTATGTGTATGTATGAATGTACGTATGTACGTATGTACGTATGTACGTATGTACGTATGTACGTATGTACGTAGGTACGTAAGTACGTATGTATGTATGTATGTATATAAATACGTATCTACGTATGCACGTATGCACGTATGCGCGTGTGCACGTATGCACGTATGTACGCATGTAAGTATGTGTGTATATATGTACATACGTACGTACGTACGTAAGAACGTACGAACGTACGTATGTATTTACTTATGTATGTATATATGTACATAAGTAAATATGTGTTTTGTGTACGTATGTACGAATGTACGTGTCTACGTGTGTATGTTTGTACGTGTGTACGTGTGTACGTGTGTACGTATGTACGTATGCACGTATGTGCGTATGCGCCTATGCACGTATGTACGTATGTAAGTATGTATGTACGTATGTATATATGTACAAAACGATCTTACTGCTCTCTTATAACTGCCGGGATATGTGATACTTAGTATGTTGTGAGATAAGGCGTTCCAGACTGTTGCAGCTGTATAAGCAAACGTCGAAGAGCCAGAGTTCTATCATGAGAGAGTACGACACCAAGTTCCTATGATCTACTACCATCTCTACGCTAATCTTTCATCACCAGGGAAGAAAGGAATTAATTAAGGTGTACGGTCGCTAACATATTTAATAAGATAGGGTTCAATGTTTACAATGGTAGATTGTATTATTGGGACAGATAACACTTAGGTAGTATATACGTCTGGGTTGAATTGTGATATTTTGCATGAGTATACTACTTAGGTACCAACAGATTTATTAATAGAGTCCCTTTGAACAGCGCCCCTTCTGGCGTACAGCGGCACATAGCCACGAAACATATATATATATATATATATATATATATATGCCACTTTTACAAGCATAAGGACCTTTAAATAATTGCTGAATGTATTTTGAAATATCTTGCTGCAATAGTTACACATATGAAAATCAGGGAGATTTGTAATTTGCATGTAGGGAACTCACCAGAATAAGGTGATGGAGATGGATCGGACACGTATTACAAAAAGGATGATGCTATTATAAGTTAGAACGTCAAGCAAGGGCCATCGAACGGAAACAAAAAAGAGCACGGAGACAGGTCACTAAACATAGAGATACAATCAGTAAAATAAACTGTATGTTAATGAATGAGGAAGATCTAAGACTGATATGGGTCGTCGTTGTTGCAGACTCCATTTTTAAACAGGGTATCGGTGAGAGTAACAGTTGACACAGTAGTAGGGCGGGTGAGGTGAATAGGTCAAAGGAAAAAGAAGTATGAAGAACAAAAATATGAGAGGTCGACAGGATGGAAAGACAGGGTTTTGAACATGACAGGAGGAAAGGATAGCGATAATAGTGTTAGGTTATGCATCTACATGCGCGCATCGCGTGAATAGTTGTGTTTTCCCAATGTAGTAAATGTTTGCTAAAGCAATCGTAATATTTAAGTCTGACTAAAAGACCGTATATAATGTATTAATTAATGTATACATGTGTCGCTACATCCTCTGTTCATAAAAGTATGATTAGATTACATATACATTTGAAGATGAATATAGGATTTTAAGTAGCACACCAGAAGATCAAGCTACCGCCGCTGAAGCGTGTACCAGAAAATGGCAACATCTTGCGTGAAGGATACAATAAGAAGAGAGAAGAAGTAGCTGTCTATGTAGATATAGGACAAATATGCATACGTCAGTGACAGCTCAGGAAATATATATGAACGGATGGTTTTGTATATAAGTTCAAGGAAAGGTTAGTGAGATTGGGCATTTAGAGGCAAAGATGGTATGACGGATGCAAGTAGGAACGAGTGCATGAAGAAAGGTAAAGGCCGGCAACCATGATATGCGGAAACTTTTCGAAAAACATGAAAGTGAACATCCTGAGAACGTGTGTAACACCGGCATGCCCACGGGCGGATCCAGAGGGGCCCAAAAACCTCCACTGGCGGCCGACACAAATTCATATTCGGTGGTCTGAGCCGCCTTGAGCATGACTCCGCCATTGCGCTCTCGAATCATTTATGACATCGGTTTGTAGTAACCTAAACGGGGACACATTATAATCGTCTATGGAGGCAAGATAACGGGTGCCCATTCAAAAAGGTCTGGGGGACGCCAAATTCCAAATTCCAAAAGCCGTGGAAAACAAGAACAGAAGAAGTAACCCAGCACAGTTGATGTTCTCTCCTGCAAAACAGGAACTAATGAGAAAGAACAATACATAATTATACACTATTGATTAAGATTTAATGCTTTTTGCGACCAGCGTACGTTTTCCTTATTTTTCCCGATGTCGTATCATATTTAGGCGTATATTATGTACCTTTTGATGTTACTATTCAATTTTCGAATGGTTCGTTCAAACCGGTCAAACCAACACGCGACTCCGAAGTTTGTCCAATTGCAGACCATCGTACATTGCACGGCTGGAGCGCTTCTAGTCGAACAAACTCACGACTCATAACAAACGTTTAGCAGTGTTCGTCTGGCATTATTAGTTAGCTTGTATTTGAGCCGCGTATCGGGTAGTTTTGAATAAGGGCTGTCTGTACATTGTACATGTATTTAAATCACATTTTCTCTTCTCAAATGTCCTCTAGGCACATGGTGACGTCACGGGCACGTTTAGGTAGATTTGTTTCACGTTTAATAAACATGTGAATGGCTTTCATATCGTTTTTGTAATATTAGCTTACGCGCGTCTCATAAAGAACTTTGTTGTGTATCATTGTCGGGCGCGTGGGTTTTGCTTAATCGAGCTCCATGTGAGATTTACTTGGATGTATGTTGCAGATGAAGTGTGTGGGGGAAACACGCCACTTGTTTTAAACACATCCACGAGGTGCAGTTAGCGGTATTGGTGAACCTCATGGAAGTGCTTTTTTTTTGGTGGGATGGTGTCCCTGATTGTTGTATCAGTCTCCATTGCATATGTCCGGCGAAACTGCGTTGAATGAACAAGAGACAATGTCACTAAGACAACAATAGACCTCACATGGAACATGTCTTATTAAACAGAATTCATGTTAAATTTAACAAGCTTTTTAAAGTACAAGATGTTGCCGCCGTATCGCCGAGAACACCATTGTTGTGCCACACCGGCGAAACATGTCCCAGTGGACGTCCTGATATTGGCAGTGACCGTATACAGGATGGGTGCTAACGAGTGAGATCGATTTAAAGAGCAAGACCTGACTTGTGAGCACTCAAGAATGGGGACCTTCAACTGTTTGGCTGCAATCCGGAGCTCGTATATCTGTTTATGTCTACAAATGATGTTGCCAACGTAGGAGTGCTATCACATATTCTTTATTATTTTGTTTGCTCGCTGTTACTTTCGCCTTCCTTTTATGAGTGTTTGAGTTATAATTCGCAAAAACAGTCTATTTGGGTTAATTTATTATGCCTAGTTACCGATTGTTTTGGCGACTGCTCCTGCTGGTAGTCGTGTTTTTTCAGTAAGTGTAAATTACAGCTTGTAAAAACACTCTACCTGGATTAATACATTTGGTCCGGTTTCAGACAGTTGATATTTATTTGTTTATTGTTCATGTTGTGATATCATTTATAAGTGTTTAAGTTATAGTTCGCAAAAAGCGCTATTATATTAGACTGAGCAATGTCCTATATATAATACACTCAACATAACTGATCCCTATGATTGCGTAATGAACTGTTTCATTTATGTTTTATTAAACACTGTATTTGTTTCAGCCGTTTCAAACAACGCAAATGACTAGGTTATTTCTACAAACCAAGTTGTGGGACTGTTTATAACAACATCACGCGTAGGTTGTGTTAGTGTAGAATTGTCAAATAATACTCGTATTGGTATGCTATTGGCATGAGAGTAAACAAAAGTATTACTGTGTCTGCGTCTACTTCATATTGCGAAGTCCATGACGCAGAGGCCGTTTTCCCGAAATAGTTGCCATTGTTAAGGTATGTTTAACTTTTTACGCTAGCATTTCGTTCTTCATTCTCAATAACTGATTTACCCCATAAGCGGTGACAAATATGATATAATATATATATATATATATATATATATACATATATATATATATATGTATAATTATATATATATATATATATATATATATATAGGGTATCTCGAACAAATACAAGTATTGCGTCCAATCCCTGGGGTCATAAATTAATGTTTGGTGGCGCTGCACGTAAGCGACCCGCGCTTTGGAGGCCTCTGCGTTAGATAGTCTTTTTATAGTTGTTTTAGAGTTGTTTTGTTGATTAATGTCTCAAAAGTGTTACCGGAGGAATAAGTCACCGTTGTGATGTCGCCAATCATGACTTATCTCGTTGTTTTGACCGTACTTTTAACCGTGTTTGGTATCTAATTTGGCGAACACCAAAATGGTGGACAATGCCTTCGATACTCGCGTGAGCTACTGCTGTCACTACGGCCACAGTCTACATTGCCTCAGCCGCCGTTTGCTGTCGAATTGCCACCTGAATGTGAGTCTACCAACGATACGGGGAGAGGGCGCAGACTACGGAAGAGGATAAAATGACGGGGACTAGGTCAACGCTTTCGCTGACAGCCTACGAGACCGAATCTACTGTGCGATATTAGGTAACGTTTGCGTACTGCGAACAGCACGCCAACGTCAAGTTTCTGACTGAATACCTTGATTCATACTTGCTCTGCTTCTCCGAAACGTGGTTAGATGAAACTATTGACACTCAGCACCTGCATGTTGACGGCTTTGGGGTTCCAACGAGGGCCGACCGAAGCACAGACTCCGGGAAGCGGAAGGGAGGCGTTTTGTGTTTTATATAAACGAACGATGGTGCAACAACCATGTTGTGAGACGGACTATATGTACCCCATATATTGAACTCGTATCCATCTCCTGCCGGCCTTTTTACCTGCCACGCGAGTTCAGTCAAATATTTGCTCGCGAAATATACCATATCTGCAGAAACTATCCACCGACACATGCTAGACCTCCAAAGTGTGTCATCTAGTGCTCCGAAGCTAATTCTTGGTAATTTCAGCGGTTGCAGCTTAAAAACGTACCTTCCCACCTACAAGCAGTAGGTAACCTATGCAACGCGTAATAAAAAGATAATTGACCTCTGCTACTGCAACGTGAAGAACGCCTACAACTCCGTGTCCAAGCCACCGTTGGGCACATCCGACCATAATAGTGTCCAGCTTCTCCCTACCTACTTCTGAAGACAGGAAGCATTTTGGAAAAAAACGGTAAAACTGTGGAATGATGAGGGAATTGAACAACTGCTTGGATGCTTCGAATGCACTATGTGGGACTGTTACTATGACTCGTGCAGCAATGTCTCTGAACTTACTGACACTGTGACTGAATATATGAACTTTTGTATGAATATGATACTGCCGAAAAAAAACTGTAAACCTATATCCAAATGAGAAACCGTGGATGCGCAGAGAGGTAAAACAGTTGCTGAAAGCGAAGAAACACGCATGTAAGACCGGTGACAGAGTTCAATTAAAAGTAGCACAGGCAAATTTGAAATCAGGGGAAAGCAAATGTAAAGAAGAATATAAAAACAAGACACAAGCACAGTTCGAGGAGAACAACACAAAACAACGCAAAACAACACAGTGTTAAATCGATCCTCGGTTGCAGCAAATCTCACAAACGTTACAGTGTTACTAACTCTACCGACTTCACTAAAGACCTAAACACTTTCTACTGTCGATTTGACTGTCACAGTTTTGAAAACGAGAGGAACTGTGCTTTTCAAGATGCTACTTTACTCCCAGAACAATCATTCGAAATTTCCAAACATTTCCAGCGCTTTTAAGAATCAGAAAACAAACAAAGCTGCTGGGCATGATAGAATAACGGGAAAGCTACTTAAGGTGTGTCATGAGCAGCTGAGTAGCGTTTTTCAAATGCAGTTTCAATTGTGCGTTGAGCTGAGTGAGGTTACACTTCAGTGGAAAACATCCGAAATTATACCCGTTCCTAAAAAGCCTAACCCAGTATATCTCAACGTCTACAGACCTATCGCACTTACATCACTGTTGACAAAATCGTTTGAGAGAATAGTGTTGAAATGTATGTTACCTGAGTTTGAACACCTACTTGATCCTTTGCAATTTGCATACAGACCTAAACGCAGTGTCTATGCTAAATGTCATTCATGAACACTTTGTACGTCCACGCTCGTATACTATAATCATATTTATAGATTTTTCATCAGCATTAAACACAATTCCGCCGCATTTGATGATTAGAAACCTAATTGATCTTGATGTTGGTAAACAATTCGTCATGCTTCTCCATAGTTTGTTCACCAACCGCGAACAGTATCTCCACTAGAGCCCGTCAATGGTGTGTGCTGTCACCATTTCTATATGCCATGTACACCAATTCCTGTAGAACTATTTTTCAAGCTGCCACTATTTCAAATATGCAGATCACACTGTTCTTGTTGGTCTGGTCTCAAATGACGAAAAATACTACAGAAGCAATGTAGATCATTTTGTATTATGGTGTTCGACCAACTGCCTTGAGTTGAATGTACTAAAGACCAAGGAAATTGTAACATACTTTCGATCAGGTGTACATCATCCCAATCCAGTGAACATCAAAGGGCAAAACATAGAAATTGTACATTCATATAATTATAGTGTTACTACAATCGATGACAAATTAAGGTGGGATGATAATACAAAGAAGCGATACAAGAAAGACCAGCAAAGATTGTACTTCCTGAGAAGACTCAAAGCAATGCACGTTGTCATAAATATCCTCTCTCTGTTTCACAATTCATTTGTGAAAAGTGTTATGACTTTCGGGCTTATTTGCTGTTGGGGACATCTTTTAGTCATAAGCAGAGGGAAACTAAATAAGCTATATACCACTTCTTGCAAGATCGCTGGATGTTGTACACCTGAAACTAGTTTACAGCAATTGCACCAGTCGAGTACCGTGCAAATGACAAAGGAAATTTGATCTGACCCCACCCAAGTCTTACACAACCAGACCTTATCCCCTCTTGAAGGAGGCACAGAATGACAACTGTGGGAACGTAACGTGCCCTAAAATCGTACATTCCATCCTCCATCAAGTTCCTGAACCAGTCATAGATACATCACATCATTGATCAATGTCTTTTATTATTGCTAGATTGTTCTAACATATTTATCCATACTGTTTTAATGTGTCTAATGTTTTTACTATTGCCGGATGATTCATGGTTCATGATTGTACTATTATATAATGTACAACACTCTGTATTACTAATTAGCAACTGTCTACATACTTGATTTTATTATGTACATTTGCAATGTGATTTAAATACTATGTTTATTACTTAGTACTTACATACGTACATACGTGCATACGTGCATACGTGCATACGTGCATACGTGCATACGTGCATACGTGCATACGTGCATACGTGCATACGTGCATACGTAAATACGTACATACGTACATACGTACATACATACATACATACGTACGTACATACATACATACGTACATACATACGTACGTACAAACATACGTACGTACGTACGTGCATACGTACATACGTACATACGTACATAAGTACATACGTACATACGTACATACGTACATGCGTACATGCGTACATGCGTACATACGTACATACATACGTTTATAGTATGATGTTCTCAAGACTAGAGGGCCTGGACGAAGTTGAACCGTCTGCAAATGGGAGTTGGCAGATTCAGAACACCAATGTACATATAGATACTCTGTGAACGTGCTGCATGTGAATGCGTTGCAGACCAGCAATCACCATACCACGTAATAAACCAATGCACTCTCCACAGAGCTCCAAACGGAGAGATTGGCATATATAATTGTGTACTTGTCATTCTTCATTGAATAAATGTTTTATTCTTGTCGTCCTTCTCCAATTCCCAATTGTGTCATTATTCTTGTTCATTAATTCATAATTGCATATAATGTTGTTCTTGTTCTTCTTTTGTGTTTACCCGTCGTCTATGTAATTTCCCTAATTGCGTCTTTGTCCATATACACAACTTCCCAATTCCATACAATATATTGTCCTTTACAGCGCTAGCCACATTCAAACGACTTTTAAAAACCAACCTGTTCCATGTAGCATTAGTCTGTGATCTCGTACATGACATAGTGTTTTTAAATAACTTATTTCATTTAACTAACTTATTTATGCCTTATGATGCACACGTTTTAATTAATGCTATATCCTTTTACCACCTAATCTTATTGCATATGCATTATGCATTACGGATTTAGCAATTTATTTTTATTATCATTTATTTAACTAGCTAGTTTTAATATTCATGTATTAATATATTTTACCGCCTCTGAATGGACTTTTATCTAGAATTATGGCGCTCTATAAGTTGATATTATTATTATTATATTATTTCCGAATTGTATTCCTCGCAAAATTCTTACTGAATATGCGTAGTTCCATTATAGTGCAATTGTAATGTTACAAACTTTATTTTGTATAGCAGAAA
The DNA here is from genome assembly GCA_963995525.1 of Escarpia spicata. NCBI lineage: Eukaryota > Metazoa > Annelida > Polychaeta > Sabellida > Siboglinidae > Escarpia > Escarpia spicata. The sequence continues at coordinate 41,961,281 of OZ023211.1, read as the reverse complement.
ACGTCAAAATGGCTCATGGGTCACAACCTTCCTCTTCAATCGACTGCTGTTTGCTGAAATCCTGGACGTCGTTTGCAACTCATAATCGACATTTTAATAAACTATTTGTTCCAAGTATCCGGAATATTATGTCATCGCACGATTTTAAATAACAGTTAATATATTTAAAACGTAATATGTAAATAGGCGCTAATATACGGAAACGTTTACTTCTTTGCAAATTGTTTGTTCGATGTATATCAAATGGCGGATTCTTCAATTTCCGGGACGGAAACTCCGTACGAGTGACTAGACGACGTGTGATTATGAACCAGCAATTCCGACGAAAACTGAATTATTATGTAAACCCTGCGTATTAATTGTAGTATGTGTATTTCCATATAGTACAGTAATTCAAGGCAAGCACGCAGGCAAGTGTCGCCGTCTCTGACATAATATTATCGCAATCAATATGATTACTTTGTGCTAATTGCCAAGTTCTCGATGTATACCTGCCAACTGTTTGAATTTCGGGATATTCACCAGCGTTCAGAAAGCTTCCCGTGTAGCGCTGTCTCGTCGTGCTGTCTCATATGTTGGAGATGTGTATACGTATGTATGTATGTATGTGTGTATGTATGTATGTGTGTATGTGTGTATGTGTGTATGTGTGTATGTGTGTATGTGTGTATGTGTGTATGTGTGTATGTGTGTATGTGTGTATGTGTGTATGTGTGTATGTGTGTATGTGTGTGTCTGTATGTGTGTATGTGTGTATGTGTGTATGTGTGTATGTGTGTATGTGTGTATGTGTGTATGTGTGTATGTGTGTATGTGTGTATGTGTGTATGTGTGTATGTGTGTATGTGTGTATGTGTGTATGTGTGTATGTGTGTATGTGTGTATGTGTGTATGTGTGTATGTGTGTATGTGTGTATGTGTGTATGTGTGTATGTGTGTGTCTGTATGTGTGTATGTGTGTATGTGTGTATGTGTGTATGTGTGTATGTGTGTATGTGTGTATGTGTGTATGTGTGTATGTATGTATGTATGTATGTATGTATGTATGTTTGTGTGTATGTATGTGTGTATGTATGTATGTATGTGTATGTATGTATGTATGTATGTATGTATGTATGTATGTATGTATGTATGTATGTATGTATGCATGTATGAATTTATGTATGTATGTATGTATGTATGTATGTATGTATGTTTGAAGGTATGTATGTACGTATGTACGTATGTACGTATGTACGTATATACGTATGTATCTGGGTATGTATGTATGTATGTATGTATGTATGTATGTACGTATGTATGCATGTACGTATGTATGCATATACGTATGTATGCATGTATCTATGTATGTATGTATCTGTATATGTATGTATGTATGTATGTATGTATGTTTGTATGTATGTATGTATGTATGTATGTATGTATGTATGTATGTATGTATGTATGTATGTATGTATGTATGTATGTATGTATGTATGCATGTATCTATGTATGTATGTATGTATGTATGTATGTGTGTATGTCAGCTGTTCTTAAGCGGTAAGCAGTGTGCTTTAAGCTTCTACAAAAGTCACTTTCAATTCCGACTCTTCGAGCAGACAGCATCTCGCAATGAGATAATACGTTGCATTGAAGGTATGGAGCAAGGACTGATGTAGGCAAACCCTCAGCTGAATTAGCAGCATACGTCAAAAGTTAGGTTTTTGAATGAACTAATTTGCGTCAAGCACATTATCGCCCATTATCGCTGTTGGCAACTACCTTCGCTCCATTCTCGTCACACAAAGAGTCTCCGCACAAAGAAGACGACTTTGCGACATTTGTTCGTTCGGCCCTGGTTAGTTTGAATGACAAGCTTGATAGCATCATCACACTCCAGGCTAGCCTGGAGAGAAAAAACTGTCAAACATCGAAGACAGAGTCATGGACCAATCGACTGTGATTGCGGACCTAAGTGAATCGGTCGAATTTAATGCCCGAAACATAAAAGACCAGCAAAACTCTGTTGCGGAAATGGGCAAGGTGATCGATAAATCAAACCGCGAACTGCAATTCGCCACCACTGCTATCGCCAAACTCGAGTTGAAACTAAATATTTCGGAAAGACACTCCAGTGGTTTCAATGTTCGTTTGCTCGGTGCCCCTGAGACAAGCGAGGAAAGCTGTATTTCCATCGTAGATCACATTCTTCAAGACAAGTTTGAGGTAAAGGGCGGTCCCAATGCACACCGAACCGGTAAACCGCAAAAAGGGAAACCTCGACACATCATTGCGCGTTTTTACAGCAGAGATGTATGGGGATCAGTGATGAGAGCAGCGCGCGCGAAGCTCGCGAATACACCGTACCGCTTCATGGATGACTTGACTAATGTGGACTTAACAGAGAAACAACGAGTTCGTCCCTATATGGAGGATCTGTTCAAGCGTAACAAAAGGCTGACTTTCCGAAATGGGAAGTAATACGCGGAGGGCCGTGAAGTTGCTACTGAAGACATAAAAACATTCCTGAACAATCTTCATCAGGGCACTGGTTAATATTTTTTGGAAAACACGCTCCATACCTTCGTGTTTTGTAGTTTAATGATGCAAATTGCATCAGCATTTATGTTCAACGTTTTCATTGCTTTATTCTTCATATGTTTGGAACAGTTGCTCCACATACGCAAGCATCTGTATGACTTAATCCCACCTTGGTGCACTATACTAAACCTTTGTACTACAGTACATGGCGTACAATTTAAATAATAATTCTTTGGAGGACGGAATACTATCAAACTATGGAGGTTCGATTGCAAATAATCTAATACAGCTTATCGGCGATGCAGATGATAAATTAGATGACTTAACAATACTTACTCACCTTATATAGACACCACAGACTTAAAAGACGCTCTCGCCACTACCATAGATAAGTTTACTATTTTCAGCTTAAATGTTCAAAGCATAAATTCAAAATTTAACTACATCTACCCACTCTTACTAGAGTTAGTCAATAAAGACATCGGTTTCAGTGCCATATGTTTGCAGGAAAGCTGGCTTTCTGATGACGCAGACTTATCTCAATAAAAATTATCAATTACCAAATTACAACATCATTCATCAAGGCTAAAAATGCTCCGGTCATGGAGGTTTATTAATATATTTACAAGTACGTTATTCATACATTGTAAGACAATTATATGACTCATCCGATGTTTGGGAGGGGCTTTTTATTAATGTATTTGGTGCAAATCTAAATAAAACATCACAATAGGAAACATATATAGACCGCCTAAGCTAAATAATAATGAACAAAGTATATCTACATTTATAGAAGAATTTGCACCGATACTTTCAAAATTGGGAAAGGAAAATGCAGAAACTATAATAACAGGCGACTTTAACATTGACCTGTTGAAAGTAAACAGCAAACAAAAAGTCGGCGACTATTTTGATTTATTCTGTACCAATGGATGTTATCCAAAAATGACCTTGCCGACTCGTTTCTCTCGAAAAAGCTGCACACTAATTGACCAGATATTCTGTAAGATTTCAAATGCCACTACTGCTTCCACAGCAGGTATAATTATGAGCAACATATTTCATAATTACCGATATACTGTTATCCAAACAAAGTCCTCCCAAATGGGTGACAATCAGGACAAACAATGAAAAGGCAACAACACAATATTATGAATCTGTAAGGCAATCGTGCATCATGGATCAATTAAATCTAAATTAGCTATCTGATCCAAACACTAACTATAACTTACTTGAAAATATACTCTCCCGACTATATGACTATCATTTTCCTGCAAAAACTGTTAGATACAATAAGTATAAACACAAAAAATCTAACTGGATAACCATTGGAATAATCAACTCAATAAAACATAAAGACAAACTGTATCGCAAATTAAAACAGACTGCGCACAATGAATTATCTTACAATGCGTCATTGATAAATCTTCGCGTTTATAAAAATATCTTAAATAGAGCTATCAGAGAAGCGAAACGTATTCACTACACACACCTATTCAATCAATATAAATTTAACATAAGAAAAACTTGGGACACCATTAAACAACTCTTAAATAAAAACTATAAGCAATTTGAATTTCCTAATTTGTTTTATATAAACGGAGTACATATCTCGGACAAAAGGGAAATTGCGCATGCATTTAATGAATTCTTTGTAAATATTGGCAATAAACTGGCAGAAAAGATATCCTTTAATAGACAACATAGAGCATTTTCCAGCTATCTAAAGGACAAATCTCCGTTCACTTTTATATTCAAACATGTTACAGAAAAAGACATATTGTCAGTTGTAAAGGAATTCGACCCCAAAAATAGTGCAGGACATGACTCAATCTCCATAAATATGCTAAAGAAAATCAGCCCGCTAATTGTCAAGCCTTTGTCTCTCATAATTAACCAATCGCTCAGTACAGGAATTTTCCCACAAACTAAAAATTGCTAAAGTTATTCCTCTGTATAAGAAAAACGATAAAACGATGCTAGATAATTACAGGCCAATCTCGTTGCTGCCGTCTATCTCCAAAGTCTTCGAAAGAATTGTGTATAACCAACTATATGAGTATTTAACTACCATGAAATATTATTTAAAAGTCAGTATGGTTTTCGAAAAAGCACATTCTACGGAGATGGCTACACTGGAAATGACAGACACTCTTTTACAAAGCTTAGACAAGGGTAATATTCCTATATCCATTTTTTTAGACCTCTCAAAAGCGTTCGATACACTAGACCACTCTATTATATTTAAAAAACTTGAACACTACGGCATAAACAAGACACCGTTACACTAGCTAATCAGTTATCTTACTAATAGGCTTCAATTTGTATAATTCGGTGATGTAATATCCAATAAATTACCCATCTCTACAGGTGTCCCTCAGGGTTCCATATTGGGACCATTGTTATTCATCTTATATATAAATGATATTCATTACGCCAGTGATAAATTTAATGCGATATTATACGCCGATGACACTACCCTGATTGGTCCACTCTGATCCTTCCAATCTACTTCAGATGTGTTTGATAACATTACTTTAAGCATCAACATAAATAAGGAATTGGAAAAAATAAGTGAATGGTTATCAGTAAACAAACTGTCTCTTAATGCTAGTAAGACTAAATATATGTTGTTTCATTTTCCTCAACGCAGTACCGCGCGTATCGAATTAACGCTAAAAATAGATGACCACCACATTAATCGTGTTCAAGAATTTAACTTCTTAGGCACAACTATCCATGAAACATTAGATTGGACAGCACACATTGATAAAATTGCCATTAAAATATCAAGAACTCTTGGTATATTAAATAAGTTAAAGCACTTCTTACCTACATGTGCTCTAAAGATAATGTACAATTCCTTAATTGCGCCACACTTCAATTATAGTATTTTATTGTGGGGCTTTAATTCAAAAAGAATTTCGAAATTGCAGAAAAAGGCGATAAGAATTATAACCCACAGCGAATATAATTCCCACACAGAACCTCTAATGAAATCACTAAAGTTATTGAAGGTCGACGACATTTTCACTCAAAAATGTCTTATATTTTATCACAAATTTGTGAATAGTATAGTTCCTTCTTACTGTAAATCTTTATTTTCACTAAATACCACACACCATGGCCATCAAACTAGGCAAAGTCATTACATCTCTATTCCGTACAGCCGAACCTCCCGAGCCAGAAAGTGTATAAGATACTACCTGCCAACTCTACTCAGAAATATGCCACCTAGAATTACGGAAAAAGTCAATACTCATAGTCTTCACGGTTTCTCTTTATATCTGAAGAAATATCTATTGGATCAATACCAAGAGACTTGCACAATTGTAAATTGTTATATATGTAGGGAAAACAATAATCTGTAATTTTAGAAAATGAATACTTTTTATTATATAATAAACTGCCTACATGCTTGTATTTGCATAAATTGATGCGAAACCACAAATATTTCTTAATTGTATCCTCTTTTTACTAATAGGCCGATTTCCATGTGTATTCCCGAACCAGAGCAGCCCTGGTTATGAAGATCTAACCTGTCTCCGCCTATACTAACCTTTTAGTATTTGTGTCGTGTCTTGTCTTTCATAATGTACGAAGCAATTGCGACTAAAAGTAAACAATAATTTAGTCTAAACCGAGCATGGTATTCAGTTCTCCAATGAAGTGCTTTTCTATGAAATGAAACAGCCTTTCATAAATCACATGTAGGCTCATAATTATTGTGCTGGATTATGGCGACCTTGTGTATATTCTACCAAATAACATCATATTTTTACTGTGTGCACCACGGTGGGAGAATACGGATATGAATGACATAAAAGTAGTCTACTGAATAATCATTTAATATGTTAAATTGACTACTTGCAGTAAATATTCTCTTCCCGTGGATGGCTCTCACGCTAGCGGCTTTTGAGCCTTAGTGAGAGTCTCCCGACATAGACTAACTATTGTAAAAATGTGTGTTGCAATGTGTGCTTTTGTTTGTTTATTGTCGAATAAATGGTTCCAATTCCAATATGTATGTATGTGCGTATGTGCGTATGTGCGTATGTGCGTATGTGCGTATGTGCGTATGTGCGTATGTGCGTATGTGCGTATGTGCGTATGTGCGTATGTGCGTATGTGCGTATCTACGTATGTACGTACGTACGTACGTATGCACGTAAATAAGCATGAATGCATGTATGCATGTATGTAAGTATGCATGTATGCATGTATGCATGTATGCATGTATGCATGTATGCATGTATGCATGTATGCATGTATGCATGTATGCATGTATGCATGTATGCATGTATGCATGTATGCATGTATGCATGTATGGGAGATAAATTTCGGGAGAGTTGGCAGGTATAGTCATGGACTATGACAGCTTCGCCACAGTTAACCGACGCAGTTAGTAGCATTTTTTCGTAATAAAAATTAACGGGAGGCATTACGACACCCAGTACCATCAAAGTAAAATCAGAAAGGAATAGTAAAGAGCAGTATAGGAGAAATTTCCACAAAGGAAGGTATAAGGACATGAGGAAATATTTAGCAAAGATAGACTGGAATAACACACTGAAGAATAAGACAGCAACCGAATGCTGGAATATCTTAAATAGTGAAATTAAGTGCATAGTCGATAAATTTGTACCTTTCAAAAAACAAGGGAAACGGTCTAAAAAGAAACACTTATCGAAAGAAGCCATTAGAAAAATTAAGTATAAACAAATGATGTGGAAGTCATATAGATGTACTGGAAATGATGAAGACTACAACATTTATAAAGAAGCACTTAATCAAGCTACAGCTGAAATTAGAAATTCAAAGAGAAGCTATGAAAAAAAATTAGCTAGTAATATAAAACATGACAGTAAGAGTTTTTATGCGTATATTCGAAGCAAACAGAAAGTTCAGGATAAGGTCGGTCCTCTAGAAGATAGTGCTGGAAATACAATATCAGAGGGATTCTGAATGGCAGAAGACCTGAATGAGTATTTTAGTTCAGTGTTTACCAGGGAAGATATTAGTTCACTGCCAGTACCAGAGGCTAAGTTCAAGCGGGCAGATTCATACTATTTAGGACAGTTAGTTGTAACCTCGGAAATGGTAGCTAAGAAAATAAGGGCTATGAAGGATAATAAATCACCTGGAGTGGACGGGATTCCGCCCAAACTACTATTGGAAATTGTAGAACAAATTAGCGCACCGCTTGCAACAGTTTTCAATTTGTCATTAGAAGAGGGAGTGGTTCCTTTAGAATGGAAAGAGGCAAACATTATACCGTTATTTAAAAAAGGTTCGAGAAACAAGTCAGAGAACTATAGACCAGTGAGTTTAACATCAGTGATTTGCAAATTATTAGAAAGACTAATTAAAGATCACATGGTGGATTTTCTTGTTAAACATAACTTGATAAACCCATCTCAACATGGGTTTTTAAAAGCGAGGTCATGCTTAACAAATATGTTATGTTTTTTGGAAGACATCACTAGGTGGGTAGATGAGGGATCACCAGTAGATATCATCTATTTAAATTTTCAAAAAGCTTTCGACAAAGTACCACATCAAAGATTACTCCTTAAGCTAAAGGCCCATGGCATAGGAAATGGTATAATAAACTGGATAGAAAAATGGCTGAATGACAGAAGACAACGTGTAGTAGTTGATGGGGAGGCTTCAAACTGGAAATCGGTATTGAGTGGGGTACCACAGGGATCAGTACTAGGACCTATATTATTCTTAATATATATCAACGATTTGGACGATGATATAACAAGCAAGGTGTTAAAATTTGCGGATGATACAAAAGTGTTTAGAAGGATTAAAAGTGATGGAGACAGACAGCATTTACAAGATGATCTTGATAGGTTGATCAAATGGTCTGAAAAGTGGCAAATGTTGTTCAATTTTGGGAAATGTAAATGCCTCCACACAGGTCATGGGAATGAAGAGGTAAAATATAAAATGGGGGGTACTGTTCTAAGTACTACTGTAAAAGAAAAGGACTTAGGGTTAACCATTAGTGCTGATATGAAGGTTTCAGAGCAGTGCGGAATTGCAGCGTCAAAGGGAAATCAAATCCTTGGATTAATTAGGCGAAATATAGCGTATAAGAAAAAAGAATTAATAGTACCGCTGTACAAAACAATAGTGAGGCCTCATTTAGAATATTGTATACAAGCATGGAGGCCATATCGCAAGAAGGACATAGATATGCTAGAAAGAGTACAGAGGAGAGCGACTAAAATGATACCAAATCTGAGGGATCTTAGTTACGAAATACGCCTAAAAGAATGTGGTTTAACAACACTAGAGACCAGGAGATTGAGAGGAGATCACATAGAAGTGTTTAAAATATTGAATGGTTATGAAAATATTGATAGAAACATTTTTTTCTCAGTTAAGAAAGATAGAAGGACCAGAGGACATGAAGCTACATTAGTAAAGGAGCAGTGTAGATTAGATATAAGAAAGTTCTCATTCTCACAAAGGACTGTAAATGAATGGAACAGATTATCTCCTGATTGTGTTGGTGCTAGTAGCGTGAATATGTTTAAAAATAAAATCGACACACACCTTAAAAAGGCGGGATACATGTAGATAAAAAGTATTTGACTCTCGATAAGCCAAAAGGCTTCCTTGTCCAACTGCCATCCAGAGTAATTTTCTGGATGGCAATCTTGTTAAATCTTGTTAAATCTTGTTAAAGGTGGCGGCACTGTATCCATTTACGTTACTATCCGCCAGGCAGCAACGTTGCTTGTATTCATGAAACCGATCTCATGAATTTCCTAACATTCTGTAATAGCATCAACATGATCATCTACGTTGCATTGGTAGCTCTTTTAATAAGTTGTTCGGCAGGTGTTTGGGGCTTGGTTACTACACAACAACAATTGTTTCTGTTTCAATTGTGTCTATGTTAGGCGACTTTGTGACCTACATTGACGGGAGTCTTTGACAAGGCATCGTCTGCGTGCGATTTACAGAGATGTGAGACTGGAATCTTCAAAAGTGAAATCAATACAAATAGCCACGTTCGAAGCATTCTCGTGTTTCTTCCGTTATTTCGCTACTACTAAGGAATGTGATTGCATGAAATAATGAAATAACGGTACCACAAAATTGCAAGAGTTACTTAAATCAGCCAGATACTGCGGAAACTCATTATTAAGGTCACACTTGGGACTGAGCAAAAGCGACCTGATTAGCAAGGTGACGGTATTAGCGGTACTATTTTTATATACTTTACTCTATATCGAACATACTTTGGACTGTCCTAGGGTGACCTTAATTGCGAGGTGGCTGTATTACTGAGATGACGGTAAAGCGAGGTTCGACTGTATATTCTACGATAACGCCTACCTTCTGTCACCTGCACAGACCACAACGACTATCGCTCCATACTCACTCAATGATAAAATGGCCTGCGTGACCTTTTGCGGGTAAAGTTAGCCCACTTCTGATTTGTCCAATGTGCATGGTTCTTAACGTTACACACTGAGTTCGTCCATTTTTAAATACAAATTTCCTTTGAATCAACACACTATATGTTATTTTTTTAAACTGCATATAAATGCGTTTACATAACATACAATGTTAAGATAAAACGGCTAAAAAGAAGAAACTTCATATCCGCGGTCCATACGTCTATTATTATTCCTCTGGTCGGACGGGTAATTTTGAAAAAGTATAATTTGTTTAATAACATATCAAGTGCCAAAGTGACAAATACGGTAGTAAGTATGGTTAATGGGAATATTGTATCCATGCTGTGCATACACTTACAAAAACAGTTAAAAGTGCAAAGTTTACTCAGAATCTTTCTCTCGAAGTAGCGGTTTTGCGAAAAAACAAGGGTGTGTGCATGTTCTTATATAGCGCAGTATCCAGTCCTCGTGACTATTCAAAACGTTTTACACTTTGCTCCCTGGCAGACTTGTTCAATAGAATACACTCTCGACTTCTCTGGGAAGTATCCAGCAACGTTGCAATAAATGCGCGAACACATTCATACACAAATGAACTGGAGCAACGAAGAGTGAACGAACTTCCCCAAAGTTCGACACCGCAGCACAGGATTCCAACCCGGGTTCTCTCGGTCGAGAGTCCTCCATATATTATGCACCACGACAACTTGACAAATGAAACACACCCATACAAACTGTGTTTCTGTTTCGTGAATTATTTATTAGATTGTACAAACGAGTTATAGTTCGCAATATTACTCATGTCTGCAGCAAAGCAAATGACCCATGTTCTTTCTCCAATCAACCAATTGGTGTTAACGGCTGGGTCATCAGACTCATCACTCTCCAATGCAAGCCTTCGGGTTATCATATAGAGCCTTCACTTCAAGTGGCTTCAGGTACCACCTCGCGAAGCTTATCTGAAAGAACACAAAAGGCATAGGCATTCGGGTCATTTATAATCATGACATGCATTTACGATTGCTACTCACGGTGCAGACGATTCTCTTTAATTGCAATGAGGACACCAGAGTGGTTGACCTAAATATAGTAAATGGTTATTCAATTAAACATAAAGTACAAATGTTTACCATATAAATGTATCCTTAAATGGTGTCACATCTGGTATGTTATAATGTGACAAATCTTATGTCGTCGAGGTATGGGCAGTTCAAAACTTACTGTGTCCATAACCCCTTCGAAGTAGGTCGTCATGGGGCACATGCTTGCTCCAATGGTCATTGGGTAAAACGTTCCAGGCAACCTTCCTGAATATTGAAAGACATGGTGTCACTAAGGGAACATACTGTAGCATGACTATTGTAGGTACCATGACAGTAATGTTCGTATACTTATACAGAATACGTATTATTATTCATCGAATAATACATAGTGATACTACGAAGTATGTGTATGTATGCGTGTGAGTGCGTGCGTATACGTGTGTGAGTGTGAATCAATGACACATAACAACAATGTTTACTGAATATGAATGCCTTTAACTTGGTAATTTATTACCGAATCAGTTCGTTTGGCATTTACTTTCACGAATCCTTCCAAATAACCATTCCCGTAGGTGTATGCGTCCCGATTCTGAAGGGTGCCTTATCTTCCGTGTGGCGGCGCCCTGTGCGTAGCCTCGATTATCCAGGCGCCGCGAGATGGGAGCACCGTAGGGCTCCCGTTTCCAGTCGAAGTTACGCAGCCGGGCGTGACACTGGGCATAGTTTTGCGGAGCGCCTCTAGGGACTGATTCACGAACCAGAATACCATTCCAATCCATGCGCATGTCCGTTCAGGCTACAGCATTTGAGCCCAGTCGCTGTGCGTTTTAAGATTTCCTAATTTATTAGAGCTGTAGCGATGAAAAACAAAACAACTTACGAACATTCTTTTGTATAACTAACCACTTGTTATCACCAAACAAATGATGGATCGTACGGCGACAATGGTAACAAGAGAGAATGCAAGCACTGGTAACATTACAGAATGCAAGCACTGGTAACAGTAGAGAATGCAAGCACTCCGATTCTGAATCCCATCCCGGGGCCGATCGCGCCAGTCGGTCGTTCAACAATCGAACCGATTTTATACTTCAGTGTGTTTATGGCATCATTCTACATTGTTTCAGATAAATTGTTAACAACAATATTGATTTCAGGGCTCTTTTGATGCCCAAATAGCGCTCCGGTTTGCGTCAACATGCGATTTGTTAATGTTGCTTGTTTCAAGCGCGGCGTGCAGTAACCCACGACCGCAGCAGCACACTAATTCGAACCTGAGCGACCGCTATTTGGAACATTATATTCCTGACACGATGTGGAATGATGGAATAAACGCATTGTGGTATAACATTTAGGCACAACTGTCATAATGTCGAAATTGGGGTGGGATCGGATTCTACACAACGTCACAACTGAGTGTCCACAACATAATGCATGAGGTGGGGAAGGGGCCATGCTGGCCGGGTGTGGTTGGTTCCCCCCACCTTTGCTGTTGAGGTTGTATTATGGATTATAATTATATAGGCTAATTCACATCATTTACACATTGTATATATATATGTATTGTATGAATTAGCTAAAAATGTGTTGGCTGAATACAAAGCTCTTTTACAAACTCATACCTGCCTTGTTACTTAACAGCAAAACTAGTCACGATTCCTAGTCATAACTCCATTACATTACCAAGGAGCCTTGTCCCATATAAATGTGCTGTTCCATCTGCTGTTCCATTGCTACTATCATCACCACGGTCAGGTTTCCCGCCATCGAGCCTTCCAAAGTGAGTCGTGGCTTCCTCGATATCAATATCTTTTATTTAGCCTTAGGAGATTTAGGAGACATTTACACGCAAGGCATCTAGCAGATTAGCACGACCTCTCATAATTGAGGAAGGCTGCTCTTACTTCCAAAACCACATCGATTATCAAGGGAAAACATCAACAAATAAAACAGTATATTGTAACAAGGCACGTTATTTTGTTCTTGTTACTATCAAACTAGTAATAATAATAATAACTGGGTTTACATGGGTTGTATCAGCTGTGATATTTAGAAAACAATACTTGCAATTAAAAAAGAGCAACAGGCTTGAGACCCCCTCAAAAGAAGGCTGGGGGTCCAGTGGACCCTTGAACACACACATCCAGGTAAACCCCTGTGTGTGTGTATATATATAAATAAAAAAATATATATATATATATATATATATTTATTTATTTATATATGATATAAAATCAATTTTAATATTTTTTTATTTATTCATTTATATGAACTTATATATTTATATATATATAACTTGATATGTTACTATTAGCTTAAGAAGAGGCAGTATGTTCCTAGATTGTTGTATTATTAATTATTATAATGTTCGTAAGACGATTATAACTGTGTTGAAGATATACTGTCCGCCAATTTGTGTTCTTTATTGATATAGCCGAGCCGGGCTGAGTTGTTACAATACCATTTGGTGTTCAACATTTTCCCGTTTTTCTACGTTCAACACTATATACTTCTTGTTACAAATTACTACACTGGCTAACTATGGGAAGAGGAACAGACAGTTTCCCTTTACCTCAATGTCTTCACTGTCAGACTCAATTGACATGTCATAATTGATCAAGGTATTTGTACGGAGTGGCGAAGTTTATGTTCGTTCTTCAAACTATGTTTATATGTCTAGATTGAAGGTACAACAGTGGCGAATTTGGAAAAACACCACTCTCACAGACATCTGTGTAACAGGCAATGTATATTATTTAATATTATGTCAAACACGAGGTACATCAGTAGAGCAATAACCTGCACGGCGCTGTACATACCGTCCTACAATAAATATATCGGGTTGACTTAATAATACATTTCTGCACTGAATGTTTGGTTCTTATGCTCTGCTATTACATCCACTTGTCTACATTGACATTATATGCGTAACCTACCGTTCAAGAAGCCAGAGTCTTCCTTTTTGCCATCAATATAGATTTTCACCCAGCCCCAACCGTTCACACGACTCATTCGGGCCGTCACAACGACGTGGATGAACTTACTATCCTGAGCAGGCTGCAAAACACCAAAACGACAGTGACAACGTACGTGGTTCGTGCAATTAGTTCATAAATAATATCCATTGAATACAATGTGTGTAAAGTACCTAAAGATATAAGTGACTATATGAATATCATCAACATATAAATTACTCTGTTGTTGTATATGGTTTATGATTGCATCAATTTCCCTGTGATGTCTACTTTGTAAACATATATTTGCGTATTTAGAAATCTTCAATTTAGTTTTCTTCTTGTTTTCTTTCGCCTTTTTCATATCCAAATAATTATGCTCTCAAAATGGCGACTTCTTGGTCTGAAACAACTATTTTTTTTACTGAAAGTTATATAGATATATATATATATATCTATATAATTTAATATATATTTGATTGATATATATATATTATATATATATATATGATATATATATATATATCATATATATATATCAATCAAATATATATATCTATATAATTTTCAGTTAAAAAAATAGTTGTTTCAGACCAAGAAGTCGCCATTTTGAGAGCGTAATTATTTGGATATGAAAAAGGCGAAAGAAAAGAAGAAGAAAACTATATATATATATATATCCCATAGCCATTAAAAAGATAGTGAGTGGTGTTTGGTCTAGGTTGTTTCAATAATATAGAGCCAGAGAGTATTTGCCATGATCGCAAGGATAACCACATTCCATTGTTTCTACTAGGTACTGGAAGCTTTTATATAGCACTAACATATCATTTTATATGTTATCGTATCCCGACAACATAACACCGTAACATGTTTCACGGAGCAGAATGCGTGATACACATCTACTGTTGGGTTAGAAACACGTGAAAAGATGTTAACTTACTGTAGTGACAGTTTTTACGACAGTCTCGTACGTGGAAGATAGCTTCACTCTTATACTGGTCATGTCCATACTGACTATCTGAAAATGTGAACAATGTAAACGTGCCAGACGTATGCTACTTAAAATACAGTAGTATAGCAATGCAGCGTCTTCTTAAATTATGCCTAAATTAAATATGTATCTGAATGAGTCAATAAAAACTAGCCATTTGCAAGAACAATCAAAACTATTACGCCCATAGTTTACTAGAATGACCATGTTGAACACATAATATTACAACTTGTATGGACAGAGCCATTTTGATAGAAAGCCCAGCGTCACGAGTGCCTACCCTTTTTAGTTCGTCAGTCACCGAACTTGGAATACTAATCGAGTGTATGACGCTCAATAACCCATATATTTCGGCCAACCGTTTGTTAGCATTTATAATAATATTTTTCAGCTGATCATGCCACTTTCAGATATGTAATTTGTTTTATGCATAACGAAGGTACTTATTGTTGTTAGCATTAACACTATAAGTAGACGGTTTGTTAGTTCATTTATCGCCCTGTGTAAGAATGAATACTGTTATCATACATACTGTGTCTTCTTGAGTAAGAGCAAATATGTATATTAATGCTTTCATGAAAAGTTTATGCATGATCTTTATTTAATCTCTATGTTAAACCTACTTCGCTTGTACGATTATAGAACTCTTGAATCAGCGCCGTGTGTAGGACTGTCGGGCCCATGTGACAGTGATTGCCAGGGTATTGCATCATACTAGTTCTCACTCTTTCCTACCTTCTACAATAGGGACTTAACAGCAAAATACGATGTTTGCCCATTTAGGACACTAATTTGTATCATGCTGAAATACTCAAAGTACACCTGAAAACGTTTCGACCTCACAGAAATAAAGTTTTTTGGACGCCCCATGACACTTATATTGAGGGGCCCATATGCAAATGCCCCGTCTGCTCTACTATAAATCAGGCACTGTCTCTATAAAGCCATTATATATTCATGTTAAAGGGAACCCGTCATTTCCTCTACACGGGATTAGCGAGTGCAGTCATTTGTAACAGGAAGTCTGCTGTGTTGAACGTGGGAAAATGGGACATCGTTGAACATCAAAGGGCGTTGCAATTAACCCAGCCCGAATCGGCCATATTGCCAATAAAGCTGGTTTTGAAAATGAATGTTTTGTTTACTATTTGAACCTGCTCCGGAGTCGTACTTTCCAAAATGCGAACGTTGTTACGGGCTTACTAAATACAGTTTAGCGGGTAGTATACTTTTAACATAGCTAGTATAGTCTTTAAAACATGATATTAATCAATCAATCAAAACCTAGAAACAGACTGACTGCTTTTAAGCTATCTACTAAATAAAAAGCAACATAGATGACCTACGTACCTCGATCGTAGGGTTTATACAATCGCCGTTGCTGGCGATCATCGGAGATGGTCCTACGCCACCAGTTTTGCGCTTGAACCAGATACTGACGGCGAATTCTGAGAAGTCGTTTCCTTGTAGGTATGGGATCTGAAGCATCGAGTGGTCTTTGAACTCACCGCCGTGGGTGTTCTCCACGCCGAAACCGCTGGAGCCGACGCCAGGTGTAACTTCAACACCGAAGTTATTTAACCAGACCCCGTTTGACCCGATGGGATCGCCGAACCAGTTGTACAGCGGTGCGTCGAAGGTGATACACGTGATGGAGTTCTTGCCGATAATCGCGTCTGTCAGTACATCAGATAACAGGATTAGATTCAGTTCAACGAGTTATAGCATGTGGGGAAACATACTTAGAAGCAATGAAAATAATGATAGAAATAATAATTGAAGAAGCTATTTTCTTCTTCGTCATCGTCGTTCGCTGAGACTGTGACTCCGGTTTCTCGTATGAGTCGCAAATCTTCCAGAAAACCAAATATTTTCCTTTACCGGTGTTTCTGTACGCCGTATTGCTTTCCTATAGTTCTGGTATGTTGGACAATCTTGCAGGAGGTGTTACACTGTCATTGGAGCTGTGCTAATAGGACATATGTCGGTTTCCTCAATGCTTTTATTTATAAAGCGCAGTACATATCCGAAATGCATTCTGTTCAGAGGGGCAGGACACGTAGACCATCTGAGCATTTTATTGGTGTTAGTAAATTAGTAAATGATGTAAACATGTGATTTTAAAAAGACTAATGTGTCACACTTTGGAGCGCAGTATCGCAGCGGTAAGAGCTCCGGACTCCGGACTGAGAGATCGTGGGTTCGAATCCTGTGCGGCGGTGTCGAACCTTGGGCAAGTTCATTTATTCTACATTGCTTCAGTTCACTCAGCTGTATGAACGAGTGCCTGGCTATAGATAGTGGTGAATATTTGTGTACGAAATAGTCATCACGCATTAATTGGCTGAATGCTTCCCAGAGAAGTCGATATGGTACTCGTTTGAACAGATCTACCAGTAGGTTACCGTAGTTATCCGGAATATCGCTACGAACTTACCTGACACGTGCGCGAATGCGGCAACGGCCAACACAAAGAGAGTCCAACACGCCATTTCGGTTGTATGTGTGATTTCTGCAAAGAGAACAACACGTAAACGGAATTAGTGTGCGGTACACACTCTCTCTTGCCTAGTCGTTCAGCTTTTCTTTTTCTTTTTAATTGAACAACGTGTGACCAATTTTATCACTTCACGCCAAATTTCGATTGGCCTAACCGAAATTAATTTAGAAGTTTATCCGAAGTCGAAGATTTCACCAAACGTAAATCATACATTTACCCAAACGAGATAGCATGCCATAGTGGATACTATAATATATGGATACTATATATTTATAGTATTTACGTTTCACAAAATTATTATAAACGATTGGCAACAGATTGAATTGCGGAAGCAGGTTTAAAATGATACCGGAGCTAACATCTGTTGACAAACAGACAAGCATCCGTATAGTACAAATTTGTAAGCAACGAATATGTACTCACCTTCGCTGTGCTGTGGCGTGCTTTCCCGGTTTCTGTGAAGGATTCAAGCTCTACTGCTTTATATCTCCGGTTTCGCCTTTATATACACACTTCTGATGGCCATTTTGAGTCATAAAGAGACCGCGGCTGTAACTCAACTGATACTCGAGCAGGGCGGGCATCAATAACACTTTACCATGTCGTCTACAGGAAGGCGTTCACATTAGTTATGGACATATCAAACAATCAAAACTTACAATATCTGACAACGATGAAGGATGATTTCACGTCAACATATGGGTCAGTCAAACTTGGATTTGCGCTGGTGTTTCTTCATTTTATTCTTCTTTTTCGTGTTTTTCTCTGTGAAGGTTGACGGTTATATTGCATTAGTGTAGACGTGTCTTTGATGTTCAATGGTGTCTGGAGCTCTGCTCTTTTTAGAAGGTGTGTGAGTGTGTACAAGCTTATGTGCGTGCGTGCGTGTGCATGTGTGCATGTGTGCATGTGTGCGTGTCGGCATCAACCATTAATTTTATATTCGTCTCTCCAAATAACTGATTTCGAATATTGTGGCTCACTTCGATGTTCTAAATCACAAATGCACAGTACGGAATGTCGTTATATTTACGGTGATATCAAAAAGTATTAAATGCCATTATTGCAACTTCACGTACAGCTGCTGTGCATGACATTGCAATATATAATTTAATACTTTTGTTATATTACCATGAAGATAATAATCATATCTACAAATTATCTGCTGGGTGTACATTTGGATTTATTTTAGATATTTCAATTATTGCCATTGCTTAACACCGCAAATGCTTAATTCTGCAATATATAGGCGGCTCTTTGAACGCCTCGTAGAGATGAAACTACAATGTTCACGCGGTAATACCTCAACAAGAAAAAACAAATGATGGGTATAACCAGTTACGTATTTGTAGACAAGATTATTATATTTACAGTGACATAAGAAATATTAAATTCTACGATTTCAATTTTAGGTGTGAAGTTTGAAATACCAAACCGCATCACCAACTGTAGCTAGGTGTCGCAACAAACTGTATAGAAAATGTGATACAAGAGGAGTTGAATAGGGACACTGGGGGTCTTAAACTATTGAAGATCAGTACAATATTTTATAATGTTTTTAACTCAGCTTGGGATTTTTTAAAAATCGTTTCACTCAGTCTTTAATGTATCACACAATAGTTTTCGTTTTCTCCTATCAACTTTGCATGCTGTGTCAGTGTCTTCCAACCTCCTTACATCATTTTTAAAATCGGATCAACTCGGTCGCTTAATTACCTCTGCCCCTTTATTGATTGAACATTACATGTATTAATAAAGAGCCTTTGCCACAATACTTCTTAAACTTCATGGAATACCGTAGTGCCTGGTCTTTTTATCATCCTGTTCTCAGAAGCAAGAAAGTGGTAACTAGATTTAATACAGACGTAACAAGATTGCCATTCAAAGTAACACGATTCCGATAGCAGGATGCAGTGAGAGGACTGTTTGGCTAACACACCCACGTAGCTGGACTTTGACACAAAGGGCTGAAGACGTGATCACGTATATCATCCTATGTAATAAATAGTATTATAATGACCTAGCATTAAAGCTACGCCGTATCGTATTGTTCAATCACGTTCCTTAAAGGGAATGTGTGCTTATTTTCTTGGAATGGTTCATTGGCATCCCAAAATGTGCAATGCAGTTGTCTCTGTATGTATATTTCATCGCCAACTTATCTATTTTCAAATTGATAAGGAAACGGAAGATCGCACTACTATGACGTATTACAAAGATGTCATTCAAATATCCTTGTAATGTAATTTTCTCTTTGGTTGTTTTCGTTCGTGTTTAATGTGTTATTATTGTTTTCTTTGATAAGTATTCTCTTCTGTGCTAAATGTAGGTGCTCTTATGTGCAGTGTATTCATCTTACTGTATGGTATTTATACTTTTTTTATTAAGTGTAGTCATCTTTTATATGACATCCATATTGTGTGTGTGAAGTGTATCCGTCTTATTATGTAACATCCATACTTTCTGTGTAGTGCATCCATCTCTTTAAACGACCTATATACAGGTGTACAATGTACAAAAAGCTGTGCTGCAATTATTGTAAACACTCAAAATATCATCATCTTGGAATATAATGTATAAACGTTGTGCATCAAGCTGGTGGGCTTATTTTCACATTTACGATGGCCCTTCACGAATCGTGTTTTCTAAAATATAATTTCTAAATTTTCGTATTGATGGTCCGTTTATTTGTTTACTCCCGTTCGCGTCACATTCTCGTTACCGATGGGCGTCGTCTTAATATGATCCACCTTTAACATTACTAATCGCACGTTGGTTTATTCATTCTGGTAACGCGATATGAACAATATCATTATATCAAATACTCTATTAATTTTACATGCGTTTCCTCAAACGTTTTGTTAGCAATATGTCGCATTATTTTTATAATAATTATTGACAATAATAACGCTTAACCTTTTCGTGTTCATGAAATTTGTAATATACTGCGTCGTACATTTCGCAAATCAAACTACGTGCCTGTTTAATACAAATTTGGTTCTACCCAGATGCACATGTGTGCGTGCGTGCGTGCGTGCGTTCGTACGTGCATGTGTGTAAGCGTGCTTACGTGCGTGTGGGCGTGTGGGCGTGTGGGCGTGTGGGCGTGTGGGCGTGCGGGCGTGTGTGTGTTTGTGTAAGTGTGTGCATGTGTGTGTGCGTGCGCGGGTGTGTGTTTGTGCGTGTGTGCGTTTACGTGTGTGTGTGTTTGAGTAAATTTGCGTGTGCGTGTGTGCGTGTGCGTGTACGCGTGTGCGTGTGCGTGTGTGTGTGTGTGTGTGTGTGTGTGTGTGTGTGTGTGTGTGTGTGTGTGTATGTGTGTGCGAAAGTGTAGAAGTGCGGGAGTGCGTGGGTGCGAGCGCCCGTGTACGCAATCACTATACTAATAAATTAATATAATTGTTAATCAAGACAAACAGCTCAGTTTGTCAAAAATACATTCACAAATGGTGAGTTGTCGTCGTCGTCGTCTTTGTTGTTGTCGTTGTTGTTTTTGTTGTTGTTGTTGTCGTTGAGAATCTGCTGAAGATCAAGTGCCGGGATATAGTATCAGATTCTGAGGCGCACACCCACGCTGGCTAGCTAAATATCTGTACCATGCTAAAATAATCACAGCCGAGATGGGGTGGCCACGGGCGCTGAATATCAGGATCACGTCTGCCAAAGACCAAGGCATTCTGTTGTGAGATAGCAAAAGGGGTTCGCGCTTGCGGTCAACACAAAAAACTTTAAAGACACCTTGAAGGCATCTCTTACATATAAACTGGCTAGTCCTTTCATTTGGCCGCCACGCTTGCCAACTTGCCCCCAATCGCAAATTGTCAAGTTATCAACCCAGTTATCAATTGACATGTCCCGAAACAGCGCTTTTGATCAAAACGAGCACTATATTCCTGTGTGTATATATATATATATATATATATATATATATATATATTATATAAATTCCTTCGCAAATCGCACTGACCACAATGTGTGGGTGTGTGCATGCGTGTGTGCGTGTGTGCGTCTAATGCACTTTCAACCATTGAAAGTGTTCTTTTCGGGCATTGCCCACAGAGGAATTTCAATAAAAGAAGGCCTGAAGAGTATTAACATCGGTCTTGGACTAGGGAGAGGGAATCTTGTGATCGTCAAGCGTGGCACAGCGTAAAAACAGGGTCAGCGTCCTTCGATCAGAAACGTAATACAGAAGCCAAAATAATAATAATAAGATAAATTCCATTGAGCCTAAATCATTGGAAACGGAGCTCAGAGCCGCATCAAAACAAATGGATTGGTCAATCTCAAAATCCATAAGCAGTATTCCAGTAGTCAACAGATGGGTCAAGGCGCTAGGGAGCTATGGTTGATAAGCAAGATTGTAAAGATAAGTTTTTAAATGACGATGGAATTTTGTAATACTTTCAACTGATCTAATGTTAAGAGGGAGAATATTCCAGAGTTGGTGCAGCAACAAAAAAAGCCCTAGTTTCAATGTTAGTTTTGACTCTAGGAACAAAAAGTAGGTTAGAACTAGATGGTCGAAGCTGGATAGGTTTTCTTACAGGAATAAGCAGTGAATGCAAATAAGATGGTTGCTTAATGGACAATGTCTGGTACGTAATGGCATAGATCTTAAATATTACACGAAAGCGTACAAAAGCCAATGGAAAGACTTCAAAAGTGATACAGAGCGTGAAAAACGACATCTTTTAACTACCCTTGCAAGACAATTTTGGACGCGTTGAAGTTTTGTAATATCCTTGCTAGCGATATTATACAGGAGAGAATTACAAGAGACCGTCAACACGTTCGAAAATTGGCGGCAGAAGTTACTGTATGTAAGTTTTGAGAAGGAAAGCTGTCCAGATTCACCATGATACCAGTCACCCACTCAATTCTTCTTTTGAAACTCTGCCGTCTGTGCAACGGCTCGGAATGTCCATTGCACACAAAAACTGTTACAAGAATTTTTTTGTTCCTTCAGCCATAAACCTACTGAATTGTAAGCCTGAACCAGCGGTTGTATACCTTGTCAATATCTAATGTGCAATTGTGTGTATGTGCGTATATGCAGGGGGAGATTGAAACTGAATGAACTGTACTTCCAAGCATACCTAATGTGTATATAATATATATATGTATATATGTCCTTACACAGTGTGAGCCCAAAGGGAAATTTCCATACTATGCAAACCATTTTATGGACAATAAAGGTTTTTCAATTCAATTCAATATGTCCTGTCACTGGACAACAATGTCACCGGATTATTAGCAGACGACGCGAGGTGGGAGAAGAAGACAGCGGCCCATCCAAACCGTGGACTAACTAATGACGCAGGTGACGTGCCAGGCGGAACCCCCGTACGGCTCAGCAGAAAATGTACATGTTAAAACGTATACTTGGTCAAATCGCAAATTACTACCCGATCATATCACGGAACGCCCTAATCAAAAACTCCACTTCACTCGCAACCATCAGGCAAGTAATTAGACTACACTACGGGTTCCAGTCCACAGGCGCACACTACATTGACTTCACTGACATACGCTTCGAGCCTGACGAGAGACCAGAAGACTTATACCAACGTTTTATCGCCTTCATCGAAAACAATATGCTAAGATCCGAAAGAAACATCTCACACCATAATCAAAGTACCACAGATGACGAAGAAATGACCCCTACATTAGAAAACTTCGTGGTCCTCACTTGGTTGCAGCTCAATCACACAGATTTGCCCAAACTAGATAAACAGAGATATGGTACAGACCAACGCACGCGCACTTTCGCGTCGATCAAGCCGGAAATCTCACAGGCGTTAACATCTCTACTAGAAGAAATGACATCGTCCGAAGGCGCAAGAGTCATGCGAGCTGCAACCATTCTTCCACAAGTCAGAGTCTCAGTACCAAGACGTACACCAGACCCACATGCCTATCCCCGACGTTCGACAAGAACCAGAGTGTGCCCACTATGTAAACTAAGAAAATAAGGGCTATGAAGGATAATAAATCACCTGGAGTGGACGGGATTCCGCCCAAACTACAATTGGAAATTGTAGACCAAATTAGCGCACCGCTTGCAACAGTTTTCAATTTGTCATTAGAAGAGGGAGTGGTTCCTTTAGAATGGAAAGAGGCAAACATTATACCGTTATTTAAAAAAGGTTCGAGAAACAAGTCAGAGAACTATAGACCAGTGAGTTTAACATCAGTGATTTGCAAATTATTAGAAAGATTAATTAAAGATCACATGGTGGATTTTCTTGTTAAACATAACTTGATAAACCCATCTCAACATGAGTTTTTAAAAGCGAGGTCATGCTTAACAAATATGTTATGTTTTTTGGAAGACATCACTAGGTGGGTAGATGAGGGATCACCAGTAGATATCATCTATTTATATTTTCAAAAAGCTTTCGACAAAGTACCACATCAAAGATTACTCCTTAAGCTAAAGGCCCATGGCATAGGAAATGGTATAATAAACTGGATAGAAAAATGGCTGAATGACAGAAGACAACGTGTAGTAGTTGATGGGGAGGCTTCAAACTGGAAATCGGTATTGAGTGGGGTACCACAGGGATCAGTACTAGGACCTATATTATTCTTAATATATATCAACGATTTGGACGATGATATAACAAGCAAGGTGTTAAAATTTGCGGATGATACAAAAGTGTTTAGAAGGATTAAAAATGATGGAGACAGACAGCATTTACAAGATGATCTTGATAGGTTGATCAAATGGTCTGAAAAGTGGCAAATGCTGTTCAATTTTGGGAAATGTAAATGCCTCCACACAGGTCATGGGAATGAAGAGGTAAAATATAAAATGGGGGGTACTGTTCTAAGTACTACTGTAAAAGAAAAGGACTTAGGGTTAACTATTAGTGCTGATATGAAGGTTTCAGAGCAGTGCGGAATTGCAGCGTCAAAGGGAAATCAAATCCTTGGATTAATTAGGCGAAATATAGCGTATAAGAAAAAAGAATTAATAGTACCGCTGTACAAAACAATAGTGAGGCCTCATTTAGAATATTGTATACAAGCATGGAGGCCATATCGCAAGAAGGACATAGATATGCTAGAAAGAGTACAGAGGAGAGCGACTAAAATGATACAAAATCTGAGGGATCTTAGTTACGAAATACGCCTAAAAGAATGTGGTTTAACAACACTAGAGACCAGGAGATTGAGAGGAGATCACATAGAAGTGTTTTAAATATTGAATGGTTATGAAAATATTGATAGAAACATTTTTTTCTCAGTTAAGAAAGATAGAAGGACCAGAGGACATGAAGCTACATTAGTAAAGGAGCAGTGTAGATTAGATATAAGAAAGTTCTCATTCTCACAAAGGACTGTAAATGAATGGAACAGATTATCTCCTGATTGTGTTGGTGCTAGTAGCGTGAATATGTTTAAAAATAAAATCGACACACACCTTAAAAAGGCGGGATACATGTAGATAAAAAGTATTTGACTCTCGATAAGCCAAAAGGCTTCCTTGTCCAACTGCCATCCAGAGTAATTTTCTGGATGGCAATCTTGTTAAATCTTGTTAAATCTAAACAAGCTGGACGTAGCAACTTACGTCATTTTCTGAGTGAATGCACACACTTACCGGAAGAAGACCGACGCTACATAGCCAAAGCCCGACAGGTTATCGACATATTTGACGATTAAGACGAACACAACTCCACAGAACCTGAAGAGACCAACACCGAAATCATCGATTTTGAAATCCAAACACAGCAAAAAATCGAGGTTCGACAGTCACCTTATTAAAAGTGTTCTACGGTCACCACACAGCCCGTATAACAACTGACAGCGGAGCTACGGGGAACATGATTCGCCATGCCACAGCACATAAATTGGGTTGCGTGATACGAAAATCATCACAGTCAGCTCACCAAGCTGACGGATCGTCACCGTTAACCACAGTTGGCGAAACGCTATCGAACTAACACGCGATAACAACACATTCACGTTCAACGGCTTAGTCGTTGAGAACCTCGACGTCGAAATACTTGCTGGCACACACTTCATGGAGTCGAATAACGTAACGATACGCTCCGCCAAACACCTGATCACATTGTCCAACGGCACCACCTACACATACGGAACAACGCACCCACCGATGAACAGACACGCCGTTAGACGCGCTCATGTGTTACGAACCCCGCCCACCAACACGACAGTCTGGCCGGGCGAGTTTGTTGAGGTGACTCTACCTAAAGACGTTTGTTGCTCCGATGCTACATTCGCACTCGAACCACTTACTGATGCGCCAATCAGTAAATACGCATGTGACTCTGAAGTATGGCCACAACCAGCAATCATCGCCAACATTGCTGGTAAGATCCGCATCGCCAACCTCACAAATACCGTACGCATCCTCAGACGAAACAAACATTTCTGCCAAGTTCGTGAAGTATTCGTGCCAGATGTCGACGCAGCTACACATCCCACTATACCTGTCATCTTCTGGATCGTACGTTCTCGCAGCATCGATACCAAGTCGACCGAGCGCTCCGCCACGATTCATATCGACCCAGACAAAATGCTGTCAGCCAATGAGAGATCTGCATTTCGCACCATCGTAGAAGAATACGACGACGTGTTCGACCCGAATTCCTGCAGCTACAATGGAAATGTTGGGCCATTCGAGGTCGTGAACATGGGCCCAACACAACCACCACAGCGCAAAGGACGCATACCGCAGTATGCTCGGGAACAACTCTTTGAACTCCAACACAAGTTTTATGAACTAGAATCTATGGGCGTGTTCGTCCGTCCTGAAGACGACTCCATCACAGTCGAATATCTCAACCCATCGTTCCTAATCAATAAACGTAACGGCATTCACAGACGTTGGTCGCTACAGCAAGTCACAGCCCGCTCTCATGCCAGACGTAGACAGCACCCTACGTAAAATCGCGCTGTGGAAATACATAGCGACCACTGACCTATCCAACGCATTCTACCAAATCCCACTGTCACGCGACTCCATGAAGTATTGCGGCGTCGTCACCCCATTCCGTGAGATACGCGTGTACGCTCGTTCCGCAATGGGAATTCCTGGCTCCGAAACCGCGCTAGAGGAACTCCTTTGTCGAGTATTGAGAGATCTTATCGAGGAAGGCGTAATTGCGAAGCTTGCAGACATTTACTGCGGGGGGGAATACTATCACAGAACTCCAACGAAACTTCAAAAGACTACTACAATGCCTGGCAACTAACGGCCTCCGATTATCCGCCGAACAAACGATCATCTGCCCGACAAGCACTGTAATACTCGATTGGGTGTGACACCTAGGCACCATCCATGCCAGTCCACGCCGCATCGCCACATTGGCCATTTGCGACGCACCCATGACAGTAAAAGTAATGCGCTCATTCGTCGGAGTATATAAGATGTTAGCGCGAGTCGTCTGCGGCTGTTCGACACTATTGGTTCCACTCGATGGCGTGACAGCCGGACGCCAGTCAAACGACCGCATACAGTGGACAGACACGCTACGTGAAGTGTTCAAACGCGCACAGGACAAGCTATACACGAACAAAATTATAGCTCTACCACGACCGGGAGATGGAGCTGTGGGTCGTAACCGACAGATCAGTGAAACAATGCGGCATAGGAGCCACAATTTATGTCATGCAGAAAGGCAAGCTGAAACTTGCCGGCTTCTTCAGCGCCAAATTACGCGGTCGACAGTTCACATAGTTACCATGCGAAATAGAAGCACTGTCAATCGCTGCGGCCATCAAACATGTCAGCCCCTACATAGTACAGTCAAATCACAAGACATGCATACAGGCAGACGAGAAGCTATGCCGCGGCGAATTTTCTGTCAGCCCGCGCGTGTCGACATTCTTGTCAGTCGTCAGCAGAAACCAGGCATCAGTCCGACATCAGCTAACATTCCATCTGATTTCGCGAGTCGTAACGCACCCACGTTCACTGACCAACACTGTCAAATATGTACGTTCATCAAACGGATAGGAGACTACGTCATTCAGCGTATAACCGCTCAAGATATAGCATCCGGAAAAGTTGCGCACATCTCACGCAAGGGACGCGACCATCAAAAAAGGTTACAAACGCTAAAGACGTTAAACGCTATCTCAATGTTGCAACTGTTGCTAGAGATGGCCTCTTAGTAGGACGCCGTAACGATCCTTTCAGCCAAGCATGTCTGTATCATCGTTCCTCGATCAGTCCTCGACGGCTTGAACACTGCGTTACACATCTAGGTAGATCACCCTTCCACCTACCAACTGAAACAAGTGATGCTCCGATACCTAAACGCACTCGACCTTGACAAGGCTATCGAGACAGTCACGCACAGTTGTCACCATTGCGTATCACTGCGTAACGTCCATCACACAACAATACTTCAGTCGACGAATGACCCCCCCCAGACCCCTCCCCCCCCCCCCCCCCAGAAGTCGTAGGAATTGCCTACACTGCTGATGTTATCAAGCGGGAGCGACAGTTGATCTTGGTAGTCCGAGGATACGTAACGTCGTACACCGTGACATGCATTATCGAAAATGAACGCCGCGAAACTCTACGAGATGCATTGATAACGCTCTGCGTAGGAATGAGACCACTCGATGGCCCTCCCACAGTCATACGAACCGATCCAGCTCCAGGATTCGCCTCACTCGTCAACGACGAACTTCTCTCCAGATATCGCAAGACAATCGAGCTAGGACGCGTGAAGAACCCGAATAAAAACCCAGTGGCAGAGAAGGCCGTTCGAGAACTCGAGGGCGAAATTCTCCACCAACAGCCAAGAGGCGGAGCCGTTACACACGTGACACTGGCAGTCGCAACTGCAATACTAAATTCCCGCGTACGCAACCGAGGTTTGTCTGCTCGTGAGATGTGGACTCAGCGCGACCAGTACACCAGCGAACAGATGCCAGTATCTGATCACAATCTCATTCTGGAACAACAGAAACTACGCAACGCCAATCACAAGCACAGCGAGCTATCAAAGACACCGAGTGGTACAATGATCCCCGAACCACCCATTGGTATCGGAGATCTAGTATACATTCACGCCGACCGAAACAAATATCGTGCACGGAACAGATATTTGGTTGTGAACGTAGACGGTGTTTGGAGTAATATCCGCAAATTCATCACGCTAATATGTGTATCGTGTTTGCGCGACCGATCTGCGGGTTGATACCGCCCCTGCCCTGACACTCGCCATCCAATGACTGAGATGTCAGACGTCGATGTAAGACATGTTCATCTTTTTGACTTTTTTGTTATGGTGATTCATGTTTAAATATTCGTAAAGTGAAAACTGTAATTATTTGTTTTACAAGTATGATGACGTATTAGAAATAATGGGCGCTGTACAAGCTGCTGCCAACTACAGTGTAGCTCCCAGGTTACGCGCTATTTTGGTTTGTTTTAAGTGTACAGTGACGCTAAGTTTTGAAAGAACACCTTGTGAGTATACAGTTCATACACTGGATACACGTCTAGGCCAGAATTGGTGAAAATAAATGTGAATTCTTATGATGTACGTTGTGAATTTCCTGGCTCTGAATATCGCATGCCTACACGGCTTCAACCTGCACGGTCAACGCCCAATTGCCTTCTATTGTGTTTGTGCGGCCACTGACTTCAACAACCATTGTTGTCCGGAAACCTGCAGCATTACAATGACTGCAGTGCCAAGCAGGCCTAGACCAAAACAATACAGCAATGTAGAACTGTGGTCTATGAAACGTGGAACATCTACTATCGAATCTACTGTTTTCTACTCTTAAAGATTTTACCACTCTTAAAGTTGCAGTTGCAGTGACAACAGTGGCACCAGCGGCGGCTGCAGCGTCAGCAGTGGCCCAAGCGGCGGCAACAGTGGCACCTGCGGCGGCTGCAGTGTCAGCAGTGGCCCAAGCGGCGGCAACAGTGGCACCAGCGGCGGCTGCAGTGTCAGCAGTGGCTCAAGCGGTGGCAACAGTGGCACCAGCGGCGGCTGCAGTGTCAGCAGTGGCCCAAGCGGCGGCAACAGTGGCACCAGCGGCGGTTGCAGTGGCAGCAGTGGCCCAAACGGCGGCAACAGTGGCACCAGCGGCGGCTGCAGCAACAACGGCGTCAGCAGTGGCAGCGGCGACAGCAATGACAGCGGCGACAGCAGCAACAGCAGTGGCACCAGCGATGACAACAGTGTTAGTGGCGACAGCAGTGACAGCGGCGACGGCAGTGGCACCAACGGCGGCAGCAATGACAACAGTGGCGCCAGCGGCAAAAGCAGTTGCACCAGCGGTGGCAGCAATGGCACCAACGGCGGCTGCAGTGTCAGCAGTGGCCCAAGCGGCGGCAACAGTGGCACCAGCGGCGACTGCAGTGTCAGCAGTGACAGCAGTGGCACCAGCGGTGGCAGCAATGGCACCAACGGCGGCTGCAGTGTCAGCAGTGGCCCAAGCGGCGGCAACAGTGGCACCAGCGGCGACTGCAGTGTCAGCAGTGACAGCAGTGGCACCAGCGGTGGCAGCAATGGCACCAACGGCGGCTGCAGTGTCAGCAGTGGCCCAAGCGGCGGCAACAGTGGCACCAGCGGCGACTGCAGTGTCAGCAGTGGCCCAAGCGGCGGCAACAGTGGCACCAGCGGCGGCTGCAGTGTCAGCAGTGGCCCAAGCGGCGGCAACAGTGGCACCAGCGGCGGCTGCAGTGGCAGCAGTGGCGACAGCACTGGCATCACCAGCGACAGCAGTGACAGCGGCGACAGCAGTGGCACCAGCGGCGACAGCAGTGGCACCAGCGGCGACAGCACTGGCATCACCAGCGACAGCAGTGACAGCGTCGACAGCAGTTGCACCAGCGGCGGCAGCAGTGGCACCAGTGGCGACAGCAGGGGCACCAGCGGCGACGGCAGTGGCACCAGCGACGACAGCAGTGGCACCAGCGGCGACAGCACTGGCACCAGCGGCGACAGCACTGGCATCACCAGCGAGAGCAGTGACAGCGGCGACAGCAGTGGCACCAGCGGCGGCTGCAGTGACAGCAGCATCAGCGGCAACAGCAGTGACAGAATCGGCACCAGCGGCACCAGCGGCACCAGCGGCACCAGCGGCACCAGGCACATGTCAACTCAAAAACAAAACTGATGAAAATGTGACTTCTACCCTGCCAACTAAGCATCCACGTATGGTGTTAATGAATGCGCAAAGTGTCAGAAACAAAACACTTTTGATAAACGAATATGTTCTCGACGACGAAATTGATCTTCTGGCGATCACTGAGACGTGGTTGAAGCGAGATGGTGATTCTGCTATAATCACCGAGCTTGCTCCCGACGGCTACAGATTCGTCAGTGTGCCGAGGCAGCGCGGCAGAGGTGGAGGCGTCGGTCTACTCCACCGAGATGTCTACTCGTGCAAGCTACTCGCAATACCACGTTTCAAACATATGGAACTGCGTGCGGCCTTTCGATGTGTACGTTCTGTACCACCCACCGGCAGCAAGCTAGAACTCTGGCACAACCTCAGATTTCATTGATGAACTAGAAATATTGTTCAGTGACATTAACCTCTCCGTTGTGCCAGCACTAATTGTTGGTGACTTCAACATACACTTTGACGATCCATTAAAAGCTATCAAACTGGTAGATCTGTTGGACACATTTGAACTAATTCAACATGTTAGGGATCCGACACACATACACGGTCATATTCTGGACCTAGTGATTAGTCGCGCTGTTGACAAGTCAGTGACGTCAGTGACGCCAGTGACGGTCAAGCCTATGTCAATAGCCGATCATCACTGTATTGGCTGTGTGCTGGCGGTGAGCAGGCCATTCACCCTCCCCACTGCCATCCTTGTACGTGACTTCCGCCATTTCCTTTCTTTTTCGGGAAGATATCGCCTACCAGTGCGAACAAATTCTACATAGACACACAGAAAGCACGCCAGACATGGTTAACACCTACGATACAGTCTTGCGTAAGGTCTTCGACAAACAAGAACAGAGTGAGGAGAGGGACTAAGCCATGTCCATGGTACAACAGAAAGGTGAAGGAGGCTAGAGAGAAGAGACGCCAGTGTGAACATCGTTGGAGGACGACCAAACTCGAAGTTCACCGGCAGCTCTATGTCGAAGCCCGCAATGCCTCGACAGGTTGCATAGCTAAGGCTAAGAGCAACTACTATCAAGACACTCTGCAGAGAGCTGACAACAAATCGATGTTCCGGCTCGTGAGGTCCCTCGGGGCTGAACAGAAGAACATTTATCCGGACTTTGAATCCACTGATGATGGTTGCAGTAAGTTCGCGCAACACTTCACTAACACAGTGCAACAGATTCGGGCAGAGTTAGAAACGATGTACCGCTCAAACTCACCAGTGACAGAGAAGGCATGTTTCAATGAACCTCTCGTTTTGCTCGTGCCAACATCGGAAGAGGAGACACACAAGATTGTATCTGGATTAACAAAGAGCTGTCAACTCGATCCTCTGCCAGGCAAACAAATTCAGCAGTGCCTGCCATCATTGGTACCAGTTATTACCGTTATTACCAACAAGTCATTTGAAGAAGGAACAGTGCCAGCGTCCTTAAAGGAGGCCCGTGTTCGTCCACTATTGAAGAAGCCATCTCTGGACCGTGACGTGTTACATAACTACAGCCCTGTCAGCACTCTGTCTCATCTGTCTAAGGTTATTGAGAAGATAGTAGCACAGCGATTATCTGACCATCTTGACTCACAAGATATGAATGAACCTTTTCAGTCGGCATACAAAAAGCTTCACTCTACAGAAACCGCATTGTTGAAAGTCTGCAGTGATGTCCGGGTGGCCTTGGATCGCAAAGAAGGCACTCTGCTCGTGCTTCTTGACCTGAGTTCAGCTTTTGACACGATTGACCACACCATTCTACTCAATCGGCTCAGCAAGCGCTATGGTATTCAAGGTTACGCCCTCCAGTGGATGGAATCATATCTGCAAGACCGCAAGCAGCGTGTTGTAATTGGCCAAAGTGAATCTGAACATCACATTCTTAAAAAAGGAGTGCCGCAGGGATCCGTCCTTGGGCCTGTACTGTTCTCTTTGCGGAGTAAACTACTTGTTTTAAATGCATGTAATGAACACTGAGACTTTTAAGAGCCCTTTTAAACATTCTCTTTTAATCAATATTGTTACTGCTACTATGACTTTTAGACTTGGCATTAAGCTTTTATCAATTATCTTTTGTTTATATGACACGATAATACTAATATTTAAATATATATATATATATACTTTTTTTTATTCAGTTTTTTTACTTAATTAATTACTGTTTTGATTTATTACTATTTTACATGTAAAGCGCCTTGAATAGTTTCTAACTAGAGTTGGCGCTATATAAGTATATTTATTTATTAATTATTTATTATTATTATTACCCAGCAGGCACATTATTTTCATATTTCTGAATTGTTTTTTATTTACTGGAAAGCCGGCCAGGAGGGTTTATTTTGGAAACGTCATTAATTAACTTTTCATCAGTCATGATGTTTTTTCATTTAATGTATATCTACTTTTCATTTGTTTCTTTAACATGTTGGTATGTATTCAGTGTGGGGTGCAAACATCTGTTGCATCGTCAGGTTTTGGCGCCGTGGTATTGGAGTGTAGTGGGGCTGTTAAAACATATTTTGTACAAGTTTACGTAACCTCAGCAAAAAAGCGTCTTCGTTCTATTATGACTTAACCATGTACTGTCTGATTCGTAAGCTAACTACATTCAAGAAGCAATGGATGAAATGTTAAATAATTATACTGAGTTAGACATAAGGCACTTGTTTGAAAACGAAAAGGTTGAAGCAAATCATTTTAATCTAGCTAGTATAAATAGTAATTATTATGATGTTCATCATATTCTTCCAGCTAAATTTTGCCATACCCGTTTTCAACACAAAGTACTCCATCGAAATAAACAAGGACTTTCATCAAAATTTGATCAACTTAAAATATTACTGTCACAGCTATCTGATGCATATGTTGAAATTGATTATATATTATTATTTGTTATTTACAAGAATGGGAAATTTAACTCTAAAGGTGGTGTCGCGATGTATGTACGTGATAATATGCAGTATAATCATCGTGAAGACCTTGATATCTTCGTGGAGGGGGAATTTGAATATGTATTTATTGAATCCAGCATTAATGGTCAAACCTCAGTCGTTGATTAAATATACCGAATCCTTAATTCAAATGTGTCTTCATCTATTCAAATATATGAGACAATACTAAATAAGATTCAACGCTCAAACTGCAGGTCATAATTGGCACTGATCACAATTTTGACTACTTAAAATGGACTCATGTAAAATTTCATCCGACTTACTATACTTACAGCTAGCTGCTAACACCATTTCAACAATTACCAAACGCGTACCACCCATACATCCGCTACCCTTATTGATAACATATATGTACGATGTACAATCCCATTTGTTCATTCTGGCATATTATATAGCGATATATCTGATCACCTGCCTATATTATGTTTAATTAGCAAGCAGAAGCATTGTAAAAAATCAAATGAGCCGTTAATATTCAAACACAGACCCATGTCTGACAAATCCATTGGTCGTATAACATATACACTACGCGAAATAGATTGGGCGTATTTACACCAGTTAGATACAGATAATGCGTTCAGGGAATTCAAAAAAAAAACTTAACTATGTTATTCAATCATTCGCGCCGGAGAAAATTGCAAAAATTAATCCCAAATACGTAATACGGAATGAGTGGATAACTACAAGTCTATTAAAATGGTCAGTAACATCAAACAAACTCTACAGGAAATATATCGGCAAATCTAAGACACATTCTACTTATATCCATTATGTACCGTATTGAAATATGTATGATAAACTGAAAGAAATTGCCAAAACAACGTACTATACGAATCAGTTAAAAACATTTAAGAACGACTCTTAAAAAAACTTGGAAATTACTTAGAACCATGATTGGGAAAAAACAACGATAAATCAGGCATTTCGTCACACTGTAAATATAATAACGATATAATTAAGGACCCTCATCAAATTTCAAATATATTATGTCATGTTTTTACTAATGTTGGTTCAAACCACGCAAATGCATTCCCTCAACCTAAAGAGCAATATACTAAATATCTTTAGAATTGTCCTAAACAAAATCCAAGAAGTCTCTTCATGAGTCCGACCGATGTAAATGAAATCAGGCAAATAATGGTGTCTCTCCAACCTAAGACCAGTTCTGGATATGACGATTTTAGACCCCGCCTCATGCAATTATTCGGTGAGCAAATACCCTTACCAATAACTATTTTAATAAATAAATCAATAGGTGAGGGAATAGTACTTGACGAAAAAAAGAGCAAAAATTATACTTGTCTATAAGTCTAAAGCTACTGATGACTTTTCTAAGTATAGACCAATATTTTTGTTACCTTCAATTTATAAAATACCGGGAAAAGATGTACATAGAAGGACTTATGATTTTATACAAAAAAAAACAATATATTGAACAATAACCAATATGGTTTTCGTGAGAAACATTCAACAACCAATGCTATTATCGCTTTTACTAGTGACGTTATTAATGCACTAAAAACGACTCGGTCCTTGCTGTTTTTTCTGGAACTAAGTATAGCATTCGATACTATCAACCACCAAATCCTACTTCACAAACTTGAATATTACGGTATCAGAGGTACTCCACTCAAATGGTTTAAGAGTTACCTTTCAAACAGGAAACAGTATGTTAAGTAAAGTTCTAATATCTCACTTCAGCAGGATGTTTATTTTATGTATTGGTGACCTTCCATTCTGTGTAAATATGTGCAAAACAATATTGTTTGCTGACGACACTACTATATACAAAACCGGAAAATAAATTAATGAAATATGTAAAGATATGAATAACGAACTTGAAATATTAGCTGACTGGTTTCGTGCCAACAAATTATCTTTAAACCTTTCTAAGATAAAATGCATGTTGTTTTCTAGATCTCGTCCTGCTTTGAACGAAGAATTATTATTTGCGGTAGCTAATAACATAATTCAGCGACCAAAATGTATAACATTTCTAGGCCTTCATATAGATGACAGACTACATTGGTAAGAACATATAAATGCATGCAAAAACAAGCTGATTAGTAATTTATACATAATTAATAAAGTTAACCGCTACCTTCCAGTAGCTGCACTTAAAACAATTTATTACACTTTAGTGTACCCCTACTTGACATACACATACAAAACTCATATCGACAAATTATTCATTATGCAAAAGAAATAGTTAGTTTCAGTCTTAAAACAAACTATTGTGGACATTCACATCCCCTCTTTACATGTTTAAATTTAATAAAATGGCATGATATTTATGAAATTGAAGTAGGAGAATGTATGTATAATTATGTCCACGGTAGTCTGCCACATTCATTATTGGATATTTTACATTTACCTATGACATTCAATTTTACAAAACAAGACAAACCTGCAATGTACGTCCTATCATCAGTTCTACTCAAAAATCTTCGAAGAGTTTGTTATATAAAGGTCTAATGATCTGGAATACAATTCCAACTGTTATAAAAAATAAACCCAATTTAAATAGTTTTATATTATTATTAAACACAAATCTTGTAAAGGGGTATGATGTTCTAGTTTAATCTCATTCCACCCCGAAACGTCTGACATATGTGTTATCATATAGTTTTATTCTACTTATGTATTATACCATTGCAGAAGCTTGGCATAACCACATGCTTTTTTTGCAAGACTACTTATGTGAACATTTATCATATAATATTACTGTTATTACATTTACAAATATGCTTTATTAATTATGGCAACGTAACCGACACACTACACGTGAAATCATTGTTGACTAGTTTACTTAATCATTATCATCGTACATTGGAATAATTAAAACAAACTGGTTATAGCCTTAATTGGCTCCGCTGTCAATCTGGAATTGTATATAATTTCGTCGATTTTTTTACTGATTGTTTATGTTTGTATGTATGATTTATACAATTCCAAATAAAGCCTACCTACCTACCTACATGCTTCGCGATTCGATTGAATTAATCAACATATGTTGTCTTTTGGGATGTGTGCAATATTCACACATTCACCTTATCATTTCTCTAGTGTGATTTACTATAACATTTAGTTTGGGGATACATTAACTACAAGTTTTTAATTTCTTGTGTATTCCTTTCAAACAACATTATGTATAATAAACATTTGTCACAGCAAAATCATGTTGAGGCGATTATAACCTGTGCTGTATGTTTGGATGTTTGTTTGAATAAAATATATTGAACTGAGTTGAATAGTGTGAACAATTTTGCTACCTAAAACACGATTCTCTAAAAGAGGACTGTCTCTTCCCTAAACTGTTTACCATGGAGATCAATGAAGACCAGAATTGTCAGTAAATGTGAAGAAGATGGACCCGATTTCAGCGCTGTTCTCTTCCATATGGAGGATCGCTGGTTAGGACGGAGACAACATTTCATCGTGTGTTGGAATTAAATTGCTGCAGACCAACATTTCTTGTGACGATGTCAGACAACGAAACCATACAGTTATTATAAAGCTGAACCTCTCACAAGGAAGTAATATGGTGATTATTCTCACGGCTCAAGGCAATGTTGCCACTTGCCAGTTCCCTTCGCAAATATAGTGTTACCAACATGCAATTCGAGCTAGTGATATATCCATGTTTTTACCAAATAAATTGTCAACGCCACTTGTAGATAACGAAGTGTAGTGACCGTTTGCTAATGATACCATGCCGCGTAGAGATCAACTTCCAATGAAAGAGGCTCTCCTGGGATATGTCCCCGGATTGGGAACACTGTGAGAAGACTGCATAAATAGTGATACTTTTTTAGTGAAGGAGTAATCAAATATGACTGTCTTGGGTTGCGATAAGATAGCACGCTGAAGGAAAAAAATCCGGATTCTGACCTGGTAACTTTCTGACAACAGGATGGTGGTGAATACCCAATTCGCTCTGATAGAAATCTCAATGGAGAACTGGCATTTCTACTAGGATCATCAGTAAAGCCAAAAAAATGCATAGCATCTTGTGATGTCATGCGATATGATCTAGCTGTGACAAAGCCCTCAGAGCGTATTTATAAAGAAGAAGAATAATACGCATATACATTCGT